>PVHX01025580.1:0-22149 GCA_004024805.1 Geosciurus inauris | reverse complement strand
AAGTGGTTCTAATTTGACAAGTTTTTTGAATCTGACTACTGAATCCATACACTAATATGTGAACTTAACTTACAACTAAAATTTCCTTCCTTAGTGGTTAGAGGAGGAAGCACCAAGGAAGTCACTGTGATGTAATTATTTTAGACACTTAATTCTTATAAACTCTGTAGTCTTTCTAGGAAACTGTGGTAGTTTTCTATGGCTGCTACAGCAAATTGACACAAATTTAATGGTTTAAAGAAGCACATATTTATTAGCTCTATAGATATCATCTATATTTCTGTAGGTGTGATGGATGAGATGGTTCTATTTCATTCTGGACTCACTTTACCACAAGGCTCAAATCAGACTTTTGGCTGGCAGTTCCCTTGTAGGCTTTCAGGAGAATCTTCTCAGCTCATTCAAGTTGCTGCAGAATTCAGTTATTTGCAGTAATATGATTGAGGCCTTGCTTCCTTGCTGACATTCAGCTGGAACTGCCATATTTTCTCAAGGCCTCCTTCCAGTCCTTGCATGTGTATCTACACATTTTGAATCCTTTTCATACTTGGAGTCTAACTTCTCTCTCTGCTGCATCTCTCTTCTGCCTCCAGTCAGAGAAAGTTCTCTGCTTTTAAGAGTTGGGGACCAATTGGATAATCCCATATATCTTTGTTTTGTTCTGTTTTATAATGTTAATGTACATTTAAAGTGCCTTTGGCCATGTACCATAACCTATTCATGTTTCAGTGATATACGTATAGGAATCTTTGTGGAACAATTATTCAGCCTACCATCAATGTGGATATTGTCTCTCTGGCAGATATGTCAATTTTGATAAGAAAAATTTTTAAAAATTCACCATTATTCTCCTGATTCTTGTCTGTATTTGGCACAAGGCAAAAAAGTCCTCATTTTTCAGTGTGCCTAAGGGCAACAGTATAAGTATGGTCAGGCATGATAAGCAGGAAACAGAGATTCATAAGTAATGATTTAGACCATGCACAAAAAAGGAAGAAGAAATTTCTTCACATATTGAGATTAACGTAAATGTCAATGAAGAAAGGTGGTGTTCGGTGGTGAGGGGCAAAAATCTTACTAAGATTTACACGATCCTTTAGAAAATTGAGATGACACCATATTTGAAAACACTTGTTACATCATGCACTAAAAAATTGCAAGGGAATTTTGGCCTTATCAGGAACTTCTCTAAGAATGAAAAGATTGTCATGACACATTTCCACAGTCACTTTTCAATAGGTGCATTATAATGGTAATTGTGGGAAACATTATGCCATATTGTATATGCACATAACATAGTTTGATTAATTTCATTCCCTAATAACTTCTTTCCTCCTCTCCTCCTTCTCCTGATCCCCTTGCTCTACTTATCTCTCTTCTGTCATTATTATTATTATTATTATTATTATTATTATTAATTAGTGCATTATGATTACATATATAAGCAGGATTCCTTGTAGTATATTTGTACATGGACATAACATAATTTGGTAGATTTCATTGTCTAGGACTTCCTCATGCCTTCCCCCCTCCTTCTCTTTCAATCCACTTCTTCTACTCTATTGGTGTCCCTTATATTTTCATAAGATCTCTTTTTTATTCCTTTTTTCTCTCTATTGAGCTTCCACAAATGAGAGGGAACATTCAACACTTGACATTCTGAGAATGGCTTATTTCACTTAGCATGATATTCTCCAGTTCCATCCATTTGCCAACAAATGCCATGATTTCATTATTTATAACTGAGTAAAATCTCATTGGGTATATGTACATTTTCTTTATTAGTTTATCTGTTGACAGGTACCTAGGCTGCTTCCATGACTTGTCTATTGTGAATTACATCACTATAAATATTGGTATGCATGCATCATTATAATATGCTAACTTTAGCCCTTTTGAATAAATGCCAAGGAGTAGGATAGCTGGATCATATGGTAATTCCACTCCTAGTCTCTTGAGAAATCTTCATACAGCTTTCTAAAGCGGTTTTACCAATTTTGTAGGCTCACCGCAATCACACAGGTATATCTTTTCCCCCCACATCCTAGCCAGCAATTGTTTATTATATTCTTGATGATTGACATTCAAACTGGAGTGAGATGAAATCTCAGTGTAGTTTTGATTTGAATTTCCCTGATTACTAAGGAGGTTGAAATTTTTCATGTTTGTTGACCATTTGTATTTCTCTCTGAGAAATGTCTATTTAGATCATTTGGCCACTTATTGATTGGGTGATTTTTTTTGGCATTAAGTTTTTTGAGTTTTTAAAAATATATTCTGGATATTAATTTCCTGTAAAAGGATAGGTGACACAGATTTCTCTCATTCTGTGGGCTCTCTATTCACATTCTTGTTTCCTTTGCTATGCAGAAACTTTTTAGTTTAATGCCATGACACTTACTGATTTTCAGTTTTATCTCTTGAACTTTAGATGTCTTATTGAAAAAAGACAGTGCCCATGCCAATACATTGGAGTGTTGACCCTATGTTTTATTTCTAGCAGTATCAGAGTTTCTTGTCTAATTCCTAGGCCATTGATCCACTTTAAATTAATTTTTTGTACAGGTTAAGAGACAGGGATCTAGCTTCATTCTTCTCCATGTGGATATTCAGTTTGTTAAAAATATTACCTTTTCTCCAATGTATGCTTATGGCACCTTTTTTGAGGATCAATTGACTGATTTTACATGATTCTGTCTCTGTGTGTCTTCTAGTCTATTTCATTGGTCTTCATGTACATTTTGATGCCAATATCATGCTGTTTTGTTACTAAAGCTCTGTAGTATAGTTTTACATCTGATACTATGATACCTCTAGCATTGCTCTTATTGTGCAGGATTGCTTTTTTCAATTTTGGGTCTTTTGTTCTTCCAAATGAATTTTGGCGTTGATTTTTTCTAGTTCTGTGAAGAACATCATTGGTATTTTAATGGGGATTGCATTGAATTTATAGATTGTTTTTGGTTAGATGGCCATTTTGTCAATATTAATTCTGCCAAGAACATGGGAGGTTTTTCCATCTTCTAAAATCTTTTCCAATATCTATATTCAGTGTTCTATACTTTTCATTTTAAGGGTCTTTAATCTCCTTGATTAAGTTTATTCCCAGGAATTTTAAAGGACATTTTGAATGAAATTGTTTTCCTGGTTTCTTTCTCAGTAGATTCATTATCAACATATAGGAAAGCTGTTGATTTGTGTATGTTGATTTTGTATCCTGCTACATTGCTAAATTTGTTTCTCAAATTATTCTCTCTAGAAGTCTTCTGCTGACTTTTTTTTGGGGGGGAGGGGACTTCTAAGTATAGGATCATGTCATCAGCAAACAGAGACGATTTGATGTCTTTTCCTATTTGTATTCCTTTAATTTCCTTCTCTTGCCTGATTGCTCTGGCTAGAATTTGAAGAACTACATTGAATGAGAGTATTGAGAGTGAACATCTTTGTCTTTGTTTCTGATTCTAGAGGAAATTCTTTCCGTTTTTCTCCTTTAAATACATTGTTGGATTTGGGTTTGTCATATATATACTTTATGATGTTGAGGTAAGTTCCTTATATCCCTAGTTTCTTCAGTATTTTTAGCATTAATGGGTGCTGGATTTTTATCAAAGACATATATTTATATGTTATATATGTTTATGTTTCTGCATCTATTGAGATAATCATGTGATTTTTCTCCTTCATTCTATTTATGTAATAAGTTGCATTTAATGTTTTGCATATGTTGAACCAACCATACATCTCTGGGATGAAACTCACCTGATCATGGTGTACTATCATTTCAATGTGGTTTCAAATATAGTTTGGTAATATTTTATTAAGGATTTTTGCATCTATGTTTGTTAGGGATATTGGTGTATCATTTTCATTCCTTGATGTGTCTTTCTCTGGTTTTGATATCAGGGTTATACTGGCTTCATAGGATATATCTTGATGTGTTTCCTCCCTTTAAATTTTGTAGACTAATTTTGGGAAGATTGTTGTTAGTTCTTTTTTAAAGGTCTGGTAGAACTTGACTAAAAATCCATCTGGTCCTGGGCTTTTCTTTGTTGGAAGGCTTTTAATTGATGTTTTAATTTTATTACTTAATAATTGTTGGCTTAGGTTTTCTATATCTTCCTGATTCAATTTGGGCATGTCATGTGTCTAGAAATTTGTCAATGTCTTCTATATTTTGGAAGTATATCTTCTATATTTTGTCTTCTATATTTTGGTTTGTTGGAGTATATGTTTTCTATATTTTGGTTTGTTGGAGTATATGTTTTCAAAATAGTTTCTAATTTTCAGGATTTCAGAAGTGTCTATGGTGATGTTTTCTTTTTCATCACTAATTTTGTGAATTTGGGTCTTCTTTCTCTTTCCTTTGGTTCGTTTGGCTAAGGGTTTACAATCTTGTTTCGAAGAACTGTTTGTTACATTGATCCTTTATAATTTTTTATATTCTGTATTGTATTAATATCACCTCTGATCTCAATTATTTCCTGTCTTCTATTGGCTTTGAAATTCATTTGTTACAGTTTCTCTAGGGTCTTGAGATGTAACATTAGATTGTTTATTTGGATATTTGTCCTTTAAAAAAATTTAGTTGTAGATGGACATAATACCTTTATTTTATTTATCTTTTATGTGGTGCTGAGGCTTGAACCCAGTGCCTCACACATGCTAGGCACATGCTCTACCCCTGAGCCACAACCCCAGCAAATTTCTGTCTTTTTTAAATGTAGGCATTTAGTGTCATACATTTTCCTCTTAGAACTGCACTCATAGTGTCTTGGAGATTTGGATATATTGTATCAGTATTCTTGTTTGATTGTAGAAACTTTTAAATTTTTCCTCTCATTTCTTCTATGGTTCATTCCTTGTTCAAAATGATATTATTCAATCTCCATATATTTATATGGTTTCTATAGTTTTTCTTAGGGTTGATTTCTAATTTCATTCCATTGTGATCTAATCTGATAAGATGCAAAATATGATATTGATTTCTTTTTATATTTGCTGAGACTTACTTTGTAACTTGAAATACAATCTATTTTGGAGACATTTTTTAAATATATATATTTTTTTAGTTGTAGATGGACACAATGTCTTTATTTTATTGCTTTGTACGTGGTGCTGAGGATCGAACCCAGGGCCTCACGCATGCAAGGCAAGCGCTGTACCGCTGAGCTACAATCCCAGCCCATGGAGACATTTTCATTGAGGTGCTGAGAATAACTATTGTTGGGTGGAATACTCTATATATGTCTATTAGGTCCATTTGACTTATACTATTAATTAGGTCAGAAGTGCCTTTACTGATTTTACGTCTAGATGAGTTGTCTATTAGTGAGAGGGGTGTGTTGAAGTCACCCATCATTATCATATTGAAGTCTATCTGAGACTCAATTCCAAGGACTGTTTTCTTTACATAGACCAATATTTGGGACACTAATGTTTACTATCTTTATATGTTTGTTCTGAGTTATTCCCTTTACCAGTATGTGGTGACATTCCTTGTCTCCTCTGATTAATTTTTTCTGGAAATTTGCTTCTTCAGATATGAGGATAGCTACTCCTGCTTGGTTTTGTACTCCATTTACATGGAATATACTTTTCCATCCTTTCACTTTCAGCCTGTGGATATATTTGCCTGTAAGATGAGTTTCTTTCAAACAGCATATATTTGTTCTTTTTTAATCCACGTGGCCAGTCTGTGTCTTTTCATTAGAGAGTTTAGGCAATTTACATTCCATTATTATGTAGAGATGTTTATTATTTTCTGCCATTTTCTTGTTTCATATATTCAATTTGGTCTTAATTTTATGTTTAACTGCTTTTCTAGTTAGCTCCGTCCATTGAAGAACTCTGGGAGTTTTTTTTGTTTGTTTGTTTTGTTTTGTTTTTTGTACTGGAGATTGAACTCAGGGGCACTCCACCACTGAGCCACATCCCCAGACCTATTTTGTGTTTTATGTAGAGACAGGGTCTCACTGAGTTGCTTAGCAGCTCGCTGTTGCTGAGGCTGACTTTGAACTCACAATTCTCCTGTCTCAGCCTCCCTAATGCTGGGATTACAGGCTTACACCACTGCACCTGGCTAGGAGTTTTTTTTATTTGTTTCTTTTTAAGTTCATCAGTATGTAGTATTTCTTTAAGTGTGTTCTGTACTGCTGACTTAATGGTCACAAATTATTTTAAGTTATCCTTATAGTGGAAACTTTTTATTTATTCTTTTTTAAATATATATTATTTTGGTTGTGAATTGATCTTTATTTTTACTTATTTATTTATATGTGTTACTGATAATTGAACATGCTAGACAAGCACTGTACCATGGAGCCACAACCCCAGCCCTTGAAAGTTTTTATTTCTTCTTCTATTCTGAATAAACATTTTGCTGGATATAGCAGTCTTGGCTGGCATTTGTTTTCTTTCAGAGCCTGAATTATTTTATTCCAATTCCTCTTGGTCTTTAGTGTCTGAGAAGTCTGAAGTGTGTCTTATTTGTTTACCTCTAAATGTGATCTGACATTTTTCTCATGTGGCTTTTAATATTATATCTTTATTGTACGTGTTAGGCATTTGATTATGATGTATCTTGGTGGGATTCAGTTTTGGTCTCATCTATTTGGGTATCTATGTGCTTCCCATATGTTAATGCCTATCCCGTTCCTAAGTTATGGACAGTTTTCTGCTATCATTTCACTGAAAATGTTCTTAATGCCATTCCCTTGTATCTTCATCATTTTTTCAATTTCAGACTCTTAAGTTTGTTGCTTTGATGTTGTCCCATACTTATATATTCTGATTATAATCTTTTCTTCTTACTGCTTACTGGCTGTACAAGGTTATTTATCTTGTCTTCAAGGTTTGAATTTCTCTTTTCTACATAATGTAATTTGTTGGTGATACATTCAACTGAATGCTGTATTTGATTTATGGTTTCTTTCATTTCCAGGAATTCTGATTAGTTTCTTTTCAGAATCTCTGTCTCTTTATTGAAATAATTTTTCACCTTTTGTATTTTCTCTGTTAATTATTCATTAGATCTTCTTTTGGGTAATTTATCCTTTAAATATCCATTTTTGTAGTGTTTTTCTGGAATTTCATCCCTTTACTGATGTGTGGGTCCTTTTGTTGAGGGATTGTAAATTGGGGTATGGGGAGACTTATTTGCCTGTTTTTTCATGTTCTCAAATGTCTTGAGATCAATTACTCTTCCTCATTTATGAGGGAGTAATAGATATAGCATTGTAATAATTCCTACTACAATGATAGTATATTTTAGCTTCAGTATATTTTAGCTTTCATGCTTAGGTTCAGCATAATCTACATGTTATTTTCAACCTCCAACATTAGTGCTGTGGACTCCAGTCTCCTATTTTTGTTCAGTCCATTGTTTGGTAACTGATTTTACTAGATACCTTTATTATTGAATTTCCTTTATTACCCAGCTCTTCACTTTTCTCTTGCAAGTGCTTCAGTTGTGCTGCTTCCAATGTGCACTGATTAATGTTGCTTTAGCCAGACTTTTTAATAATTACTTTTTGTTTCATAGTTACTACTATGTAACAATTCATGGGAGAGACTCTATTTCTTGTTTTGCTCTCCTCTCTGAGCACATGAAATTATTTTATCCTCAGTCAACTTGTAGTTAGAAATGGCCTCATCGGGGGTTTTCAAGAGGGAAGAATAGAGGAGGTCACTTTCCTGACTGCTTCATGGAGTGAAACCAAGAAAGCAAACAGGCAGCTTCTCAGCAAAGTGAGTGAACACAAAGGGAGGGGGAACTTTACTAGAATTTAAAACTGGATGTTCAAAGCAAATTGGGAACTCAGGAGGTTGGAGATAATAAAATAAGGAAGAAATCCCCAGCAGCACAGCTACTACTGTAGCTGAGCCAGAAGCACTGGCCAGAGTAGTCCCTCCACGAGCAAGGTGGAGGGATAATGGAATTAAAGGAACCAACATTTTTAGGAGAGCTGAGGTGTGTCTGGGTACGAAGTGTTTAGAAATCAAGGACATTGCCTGACTAAGCTGAACATGCTGCACAATACCCTTGGGCAGGAAAGGAGCTGCCATCTCTCCAGGTGGTATGTGGAGGAAAAGAGAATGAAACTTTTAGCAGCTGGTGTGGGGGCTAGAAGCTAAGGGAGCCAATTCCTGGCAAACTCGAGTTTGGCCTGAAATACAGTTCCAGTAAACACACACTGCACAACATAGAGTGTGCTTAAATGACCAGGAGAAAATCAAACATGGAGAGAGGTTTACACAGTGGATACTGGTCATGGAAACCCATCTGGCTCTACCCCCTCCCCTTCCAACCTGGATGCTTGTAGGATAGGCTGGGAGAGACATGCTGGCTGGAAATTTAGAAGGGTAGGAGTAGGAGAGATTGAGTTTGGAGGAATTGTTGGGGCTGCTGGTAACATAGGTTACTAAGAATTGGCTGCTCCACTACACAAGTAGAACCCAAGGAAGATCCCTGGGGATATTCCAGCATGGACTAGCAATTACTGGGCCCTGGAGGTGTGCTGACTTGAAATCTCTAGACCAATTGGCATCAGTGAATAGCCTGGAATCCACCTAAGCCTAAATCTTACCTCCAGGCATTCTGCCTATGGGATTATAATTCTCACTCCAGCAATCTGGAGGGTGGAGCGTCATGCTCCAAATGACTGCACCTAAAACTGCTGAGAAGAGAAGCTGAGAATTTTTTGAACTCAGAAATAAATAATTCTTTAACTTTTCATCATTTTTTTTTCTCTTTTTTCCTTTTATTTCTTTTTCTCTGTTCAATTTGGACCTTAATATTATATGTAAATTTATACATACTCATATTTATTTATTTTTCCTCATTTCTAGCATTTTTGAAGCCAGTTATTTTTCATGGATCATTTTTTTGAAGACAAAATGTTTGATTCATAAATTTTCATTTTGTTTTGTATTCCCTTATTTTTAATTTTTAAATTTTTACTTTACATAGATTTTTCTTTTACCTGTTTCCCTTAATTTTCTTTCTCTCTTTTCTTCTGCACATAGTCAGTCTCTATTGTTCTCTCTTTCACTCTTCATTTAATTTTTTACCTCTAACTTCTCTCCTCCTCCCTTATAATCATCACATCCTATATCAACTCTGTTCTCTCCCTGTCCACCATCTGAAATTGGAAACCCTTTTGCAAACTTGCTGTTTTTATTTTAGGCAAAAACTGATCATATCATTTCTGTTTTTTGTGATAACTAACATTACAGACATCATAGTAGTAACTATTTTAATGCTGTATATTGTTTGCATTGGTTCTTATTATTTGTCTCCCCCTAAATAATGAGGTACTGTAAACATTCAGGAATATAACAAGTTCACGGGGTAGAAACTCTACTACCTCAGATCCATACTGTTATATGGGTAAACACACAAATAACGTAAAAAATCAAGGGAAAATATTGCCCCAAACAAGTCAAGACATTTTTATAACAGAATATATTTACACCATGGTGGAAGAAATGTCAGATAAGGAATTTAGAATGTACATAGTCAATTGACCTGTGAAATGAAGGACAATGTAAGAAGTGAAATCAAAGAAAATACAGGAAGTGAAAGATCACTTCAATGAAGAGAGAGTCTGAAAACAAATGAAGCAGAAATCCTCAAAATGAAAGAATCAGTAAACCAAATTAAGAATTCAATGAAAATCATCACCAACAGACTATATCACTTGGAAGACAGTTTCAGGAAATGAAGACAAAATATATAATCCTGAAAACAAAGTTGACTGTGGATCATAGATGTTAATAGACCATGAACAGAACTTCCAAGAAATATGGGATAATCTGAAAAGACCAAGTTTAAGATTTATTTTAAGATAAATGAAGGCTCAGAGATACAAACCAAAGTAATGCACAATCTTTTCTTTTTCCTTTTTTGTTTTGTTTTGTTTTGGTATGAGGGATTGAACTCTGGAGTATTTGACCACTGAGCCACATCTCCAGCCCTATTTTTGTGTTTAATGTGGAGACAGAGTCCCATTGAGTTGCTTAGTGCCTCACCTTTGCTGAGGCTGGCTTTGAACTTGTGATTCTCCTGTCTCAGCCTCCCAAATTGCTGGGATTACAGGCTTGTGTCACTGCACCCGGCTCACAATCTTTTCAATGAAATGATATCTGAAAATTTCCCAAACCTAAAGAATAAAATGGAAAATCAAATATAGGAGGCTTACAAGTCCCCAAATATACAAAATTAGAAAAGACCCACACTAAGGTACATTATTTCAAAAATGCCTAACACAGAATGATAGAATTTTAAACCTACCTGAGAAAAACAGCAGGTAACATTGAGATGGAAACTAATCTGGATCTCAGGTGATTTCTCAACCCAGACCCTCAGAGCTAGGAACTCTTGGAGTAATATATGACAAGCTGTGAAAGAAAATGGATGCCAGCCAAGAACACTATACCTGGTAAAATTAGGCTTCACAATTGATGATGAAATAAAATATTTCCATGATAAACAAGAGTTAAAAGAATTTGCAACTAGAAAGCCTGCACTACGTAACATTCTCAATAAAATATTTTATAAAGAAGAAATGAAAAATGAAAGTGAAAACCAGCAATGGGAGGAACTATGTTAGAAGAATAGTTAATCAAAGGATAAACTAATTCAAAGTAAAAACCAGAGATAAATTAAAATGGAAGGGAATAAAAATCATTTCTCAATAATAACATTAAATGTAAATGGCCTAAACCCATCGATCAAAAAACATAGACTGGCAGATTGAATTAGAAAACAAGACCCAACAATATACTGTCTTCAAGAGACTCACCTCATAGGTAAAGACACTCACAGACCTCAGGTAAAAAGATGGGCAAAAAACATATCATTCACATGGATCTTGTAAACAAGCAGGAATTTCTATCCTCAGATAAATTGAACTTCAAGCTAAAGTTAATCAGAAGGGACAGAAGGACATTTCATCCTGTTTAAAGGAACTATACATAAACAAGACATAACAATCATAACTATTTATGCTCAAACAATGGAGCATCTATGTACTTCAAACAAACACTTCTCAGTTTCAAGAATCAAATAGACCACAACACAATTATACTGGGTAACTTTAACATGCTTCTGTCACCACTGGGTAGATCCTCTGAACAACAACTAAATAAAGAAGCTATAGAACTAAAAATACAATTGATAATTTAGACTTTACAGACATATATAGAATAGCTCATCCATCAATGACCGAATACACTTTCTTCTCAACAGTGCACGGATCCTTCTCTAATATAGATCATGTTATGTAAGCTGTCACATATGTTGGCTTACAATTGTAATATTACCTAATATATTTTTAGCATCCATAGGCATATTTTTATAGCTCCCTTTCCATTGATATTAATTTTTGTGTTCTTGCTTTTTTCTTGATTAGACTTGGTTGATTTTTATCAACTCTTAGCTGTATTATTTCTTCTCTATTTCATATATTTCTGCTACTACTCTTTTTTCCTACTACCTCATTTGAAAATAATTTTATTAGTATAGCTTATTTCTGACAATTACTTTAAGTTATAAATGTTCATCTGAGTACAGTTTCATCCCAGAGATTCCTATATTTTAAGCTTTTATTATCACTTAGTTCAAAGCACTTTTATTCAATTTTCTTTTGCTTTCTTCCTTGACCTGTGAGATATTTATAAGTGTGACATTTAATTTTGAAGTAGTTGACATGTGGGAGTGGGGTTCTATATATCTTAAGGTGATTGATTTCTAATGCAATAAATCATGCAGGAAACACAATCTGAATGATTTCAAATTAAAGTAGTGGAAATGCTTTTTATATTGATTGTATTGATTACATATGTGTCAAAACATGTTCTTCCCCAGCCCTTGTCACTGAAAAAAATGAATGAAGAAACTGTCCATACAGATTTGTCTCACTTTTTATTTCACTGTGTATGTGCAATAATAACTACTCTTTTCCTGATGAATGTGTAAGTTGTTTCACATTTCCTACTATGATTGCAACTGAAATATATATTACTGAACATGAATTATTGGATAAATAATGTTATTTCATTATTTGAAAGATGTTTTTAAAAGTTTAAATTAGGTTCAAGTTGAAAGTGTGATGACATGAAATTTTTTGATTACTAAAATTCCTTCCCCCAAAAAGGGGGAAGGATTTTATTTAATCAATTTCAAATTTTGGGAAAATGTTTTTGGCAAAATTATTGTCTGTTATTTCAATTTATATTTCCCTGTTTTCTCAGTATTTTTAACAGGAAATGAAACTAAGCCCTAATCTATAAAACAGGTATCTGCAGTGATGACTTGAGCACTAGGATTCTTCTGAGAGCAAACATTAAAATTCTGATATGTCAAAAATATTACTCTTTACTTTGGGGAGTAATTTGGTCAAAATGATCAGGTATCAGAATGGGCCAACAGAGGAAAACCTCAGTTAGTGAGGTCATTTTAAGCAGACAAGTGAGCAGAATAATTGCAAAAACTCATGCAAGAGATCCCAAGCTAAACCATGTTCATAAAACCTAGGGCATCTGGAAGTCAGGGGTGTAGAACCAGAGTTTAACATCAGGTAAAGAAGGGTCATAAGAGAGAAGATAGAGAAACTTGTGGTATCTCAGACAACTTTCTTGTTAACTCAGGGTCTTTACCTTAATTTTAGGCAGGATCTAGAACTCTTCTCTCAGCTGATCTGACACCACCTCTCTCAGACCAATCCTTTAACTTCTCTGAGGTTCCAAGGCAGATGGGTATCAGAGTACATCAATTTCTGCAATCCTTGCATAGGCTCTCCCAGGGTTTACACAGGACTGAATTTGAGAAGTCCCTCCCAGCAGAAGAGAATGATTCCCCACATAATCCTGCTCTGTTCTTAGTTCTGGTCAAACTTGAGCTGGGAGTCCCTTGAACTGTCCCTCTGGGGACTCAGGAAATTAAGGGCATTGGTCCTGGATATTTGTCCCAAGTCTGTAAAGAGTGGGGTCCAAGGTGCTAACAGAATATTAGGACTTTGTGTGATTTGTGAAGAAACCACACATCCAAGACAGACAAGAGGAACAGTGACCTACCCTATCAGTTCTGCCCCTCCTGGTGGCTGGGAGGCTCAGAAGCCCCTTTACTATTTCTTCTAGAAATTGAAGGGTGACATTAGGATGCCCTTCATTTAAGGCTAACACAAGTAATCAGAGGGAAGAGTTCCACCCTGGGGTAAATTTTATAAACAAACAAACAAACAAACAAACAAAACAAACCTATATGAGTTCTAAGGAAATCCTCCATCTCAGATCAGTTCCAGCTCCACAGAGCCCATTCATGTGTAAACCCTGGGAGAACCCAGGCAAGGTTTTCAGGAGGTAATGCACCATGATACTGGCCTTGGGACCTCAGTGAAGTAAAGGGATTTGTCTGAGAGGGGAGGTATCAAATCAGCTGAGGTAAGAGGTCCAGATCCTGCTTGAAATTAAGGTAACAACTTTGATTTAGGTTTGTGGATACCGTCCACTCGACTAGAGGGCATTCCAGAGAGTTCTGGCCCTACTGTCAGCCCTGTTAGAATCTATACTGGAATAATAGGACTTAACTATCTCTGAGTAGTTTCTAAGTTACTTCTAGAGACTAAGATGGGTAAGGATATTAGACCAAGGTGTTGTCTTCACACCAATAGAGGAAGGGTTCTCAGACTTCAATAGAAGAAAAGGTAGAGAAGTTGGATAGAGTCTGAGGTAACCAACCACCCTGAACTGAAGAAACGTCACAGAGCCTTGCCCCCTCCCCCTGCTGTCTGTTAGGGGCGGGGCAATGGGAGGATGTGACGCATACTGACTTCCGTTGCTGGTTCCAGGGAGATGGTAACGTCTGTGTGAGGTGCGACAGCGCCAGATCAGTTGAGGGAAGAGCCTAGGCCTTGCCTGGAATTAAGGTAAATAATAAGTTAGGGGTGATGGGCCTGTCCACCCAGACTGGAGGGGCTCCCAGAGTTACCCCTTCCAATGTCAGTTTCGATAGAAATTAGATTGGCGTCGTCAGACATAACCATGACCTCAGAGTCATTACTAAATAACTTCTGAGGATTTTGAGCAGTATAGGGCCAGGGTGTTGACTTAAGACCAGCAGATGAAGGGTTCCCAGGCTCTAATGGGAGAAAGGCAGATATCTGATGCAATTACCTCAAAACATCTGGAAAATCACAGACTCACACCCATACTTCTGGTCCAGAGAGGCTACCTGTGAGGATGGATTGATGTAAGGAGCCCTAAATAATGCCTTTGGGGTCTCAGGGAAGTGAACGCCTTAGAATAGAAGCAAGGTGGTATTGGGATAATCCCTCAGCTCTGCTAGGAGTTAGAGTGAGGCTACAGAGTGATGTCTCTGGGATCTACAAAGGGGCCACAAAAGTCACACCTGCTGTTAGTCCAGGGAGGCCTTGGGGTAAAGCTGTCAGGAGAGGCATTCCCTTACATCGCATTTTAGGAGCCAAGGAAATGAGGTCATTTGCCTGAGAGGGTTATTAGGGAGAAGTCTCAGGCTCTTTTAGTAGTCAATGTGAGATCCTGTGTGTAGACTGAGGGGACTACCAACCTCAGAACTGTAGAGGTCACAAAGAGTACTATCTGTAACTTCAGACCTAAATGAACCAAAAGCAGATGTATTATGCTATGGCTTCCCTGTCTTTTGGGGGTTTTCAAGGACTGAGACTCTTGCTCAGGGGCAATAGATCTAAAGTCAGAAGAGGGAGGAGTCACAGTCCCTAGCAAAAGTGAAGGTGAAACACTGTGTGATGACTAAGAATACTAATTACCCCAGTAAAGGGTCCCACAAAGCCTGTGATTTCATCCCTGTGTGTCTCCAGGCAGGTGTGGTGAGGTGAGGTTCCCCTCAGTTTATCCTCAGGCATCTCATAGATATGAGGGTTTTAAAATGAGGGGTCATCATCAAAACAATAGATCAGAGGAACCCCAGGTGCTGTTAGGATTGAGGTGATAGCCCTTAATGTGAACTAGAAAAGACCCCCAACCCAGAACAGTGCCACTGCGTTAAGCTCCAATAAGTTCCAGGCAGATCTGGCACCTAGCAACCTAAAGAATACCTCAGTTGTTTCCACAGAGTCCTAAGGAGACAAGCATTTCACAGAATAGGCACATTGTGAGTTTCTAAAACAGTGATTTCAAGGAAAACTGCAGAGGTAGCCTTCAGTAAAGCCAAGGAGTTGTCTCCTAGTTGAAGTGGACCAACCATTTCATCCTCTCTTTTCTTGTTTGTAGAATACCTGCCTGTCTGCCTACTGCCTGGTCTAAAACCATAATGCCTCGAGGTCAGAAGAGTAAGCTCCGTGCTCGTGAGAAACGCCGTCAGGTCGAGGCCCGAGAACAGCCATTAGGTCTGGTGGGTGCTCAGGCCACTACAAGAGCAGGAGGAGAATTTCATTCCTCTTCCTCCTCTCGTTCCAAGAGTAATCCTCGGAGCTCAGCTGCTGCTGGAACAACTAGCAATCCTCAAGAGTCTCAGGAAGCTGCACCCACTACCACTGCTGTTGCTGCTGTTTCATACAGAAGATCTAATGAAAGTGGGAACAACCAAGTGGAGGAAAGGCCAAGATCTCCGCAAGCCCAGCTTGCCACTGGGCACCTGTCCAGAGACCGTCTAGATGAGAAGGTGGTTATACTGGTGCATTACCTGCTGTACAAGTATCAAATGAAGGAGCCCATTACAAAGGCAGAAATGCTGAGAAACATAATCCAAATGCACAAGAGCCACTTCCTTGAGATCTTGAAGAAAGCTTCTGAGCACCTGGAACTGGTCTTTGGCCTGGACATCAAGGAAATGGATTCCAACAAGCATATCTATATCCTCATCAATAAACTGGAACTAAGCTATGATGCAAGGCTGGGGGACGATGGAGGCGTGCCCAAGACTGGTCTGCTAATGACTATCCTGGGTGTGATCTTCACAAAGGGAAACCGCGCTACTGAGGAGCAAGTCTGGCAAATACTAAATACAATGGGATTATACAGTGGGAGAGAGCACTTTATTTTTGGTGAGCCCAGAAAGCTTATCACCAAAGACTTAGTGAAAGAAAAGTACCTGGAGTATCAGCAGGTGCCCAACAGTGATCCTCCATGCTTTGAATTCCTGTGGGGCCCAAGAGCCTATGCAGAAACCAGTAAGATGAAAGTCCTAGAGTTTTTAGCCAAAGTCCATGATACCATCCCAAGTGCCTACCCATCTTGGTATGAGGAAGCATTGAGAGATGAGGAAGAGAGAGCCCAAGCCAGAGTTGCAGCCAGGGCTCGTATTAGTGCCATAGTTAGTGCACGTTCCAAGGCCCTGTCTAGTTATTCCTCCCGCCACAAGTAAATTCTCAGTCATTTATCACTATGTGGTCAAAAAGTCCACAATCTAAGTAGGAAATTCAAGGGTGGGTCTGGAGATGATACAATGTATAATGTTCTTTCCCTATTCTGTGTTCCTCAATAAGATTTCAAAAATATTATTCCTATCATCAGGTTAAAGTACCTTCATATACAAGTTTATGAATGACATTGCTCAAACATTTATTGCTGTGAATGGAGTTGAGTAAGAGTTTTTTTCTTCTGTAAAACAATTTAGGAAATTTCCATCATATTTAGTCATTTAGGACCTGATGGCCTAGCAGTAAATTAGGCATTTCTGAAGAAATGTGAAAGAACTCAGAATTGTGAAAGTTGATGTCAAGAAATGGAAAAAAATAAAAGATCATAAATGGTTTCACTTATCACTACAATTCTGTGGTTTTGTACTAGGTTATATTTACTTTATTGAAGAATGTAATTTAAATAATAATGCATTAGACCTCTTTCTTAGGGGCTTATTTTTTTCTCAAGTAATAATTGAGAATTTACTCTTTGGGAGGCTTATTTTCATACCTGAAATGCTAAGATGAAGATGAATCAGCCCTGTCCCTAGAGATTTAAAGACTTGGAGCAGCCATGATTAAAGGAAGATGGTGAATGTCTCACTTCAGATTGCTATATCGCAGTAGCATAGACTAGGTGGCTTGAATAACAACCATTTATTTCTCAGATTTCCAGAGGCTGGAAGTCTGAGATCATATTGCAGGTCGGATTCTTGGTGAAAGTTCTCTTCCTGTTTCAGTTTACTTATTGTATCCTCACATAGTGGAGAAAGAGAATTCTGGTATCTTTATTAACAGAAATTTATTTCTCACAATTTTGGAGGCTGCAGAATCCAAAATCAAAGTGTTTACAGATCCAGTGTCTGATTCTTAGACCACAGTCTTTTAATTTTTCCTTACATAGAAGAAAGGTTGAGGAATCTCTCTGGGGTCTTTATTATAAGAGCACTATCTCATTTATGAGGGTTCCCTCTCATAATATAATTACCTCCTAAAGGCCCCACTTCCAGATACCATTGCATTGGGGATATAAACTTCAACATATGATTTTTTTGGGGAAAAATGTTTAGTTCATAGCAATGAGATACTTCTAACCAAAACGACAAAATCAAAAGAAGGTGTGAAGATACGGGGGTTTCAGATGTGATCAATCCAGTATAAGTGCAATATGGCAAGGGGTTTGGTACCTTGAGGAATTTCAAGTCCTTCAGTATGAAATAATTTTAATTTAAACTGAGTGGTGGGACAGATTAGCCTGTGGAAGTGGTGGGCAGGGACCCAAACCTCAGATGGTGTGTCTCAGTGTTGAGAGGTTAAAGTTTGGAATGGAAAACTGCTTTTAGAAGATACTTTAAATCATGAATAAGCCACAGATAAATCTCTGCCTGGGGCAGAAGTGGAAGATGTCCTATATAGTCTAGTCTACATGTAGGTGAACACTGTGCATAAAAGATGATTTATGCACATCATCACAAGGGAGTGTCTGAGAGAAAAAATGTGGTAATATTCATATGAGATGGAATGCTTAGAAGCCACTCTCTTGGCATGGCAGTCTTCACACTAGGGCTAGGCACTGTACCAGTTTCCTTTCATTAGTACATTTCAACATTCCTCATTCACAAAAAGAACATGAGAAAGGGAGCAGCAGACTATTTATCAAGTCCACTTAGAAAACAGAGAATCAGGATCATGGAATTTCATAATTTTTTTAAGTCCATCTAGCTTGTTGTAGTACTAGGACTAGAGCCTCTGTTCTGAATCCATATTGTTCTCATTTCTCCTTGCCTAGGCAAACCTTGAGCCTCTTAATTCATTTCTTACTACTCCACACAATCTCCTAGGAAATTAAAAGAAAACCCAGGGGAGCAATGAACTCAACACAGTTGTAATAAATAAAAGAGAAAATGAGAATTAAACATTATTTGAGGACTGCTTATGGACATCATTTGCCTAGCATTCACCTGTTCTTCCAGCTCTCTTGGAGTGTTGACTTTGTCCAGGCACTGGCACATGGGACTAGGCCTAGAACTTCAGAATTACATTGCGATTCCTATGAGTCAGCCCCAATGGGCCCTCATGCCCAACTATGCATCATCCAGCTCTTCCCTGCTTCCTTTCGTAGGTGCTGTATCTGCACTGTGTTGAAAGAAAGCTCTGAATGTCCTAACATTCTCCTGACTTAGAGCATCCTGACTCCCTATAAATGTCCCCTTTCACTCCACTTGTGGAACCCCTCTGAAAACAATAGCAAACGTCTGAAAACAATAACTCCTTTCACATAATTATTTACTTCAGTAGTGAAGTTTAGGCATCTGTTTATTTGTTCTGGGTGTTTCTACTGCACTCTCAAAGAATTTCTTTTCCCCCAAATTGTGAGTAGAGCCAAATTTAACGTGGAGTCAACTGGTTCTTGGGATCTTAACTATGAAGTTAGAGATATTAGAAGGCAAATGACATTAGGTAGAAAGAAGAAATTAATCTGGAGATTTATTTGAGACTAGCTTTTAAATCCATTCACCAGTGAATACACTTAAGAAAGTGGTCAAGAGCATAAACCTCCACTATAATCACCAAATAAGGAAGGATCAAAGAAGTCACTATGCAGCAACCAACCACCTATAGAGATTGGATTCTAACAAACTCTGTAGTACCTCAAGGAGGCTGAAGTTTATTTCTATGGCTGCAGTAACACATTTCTGCAAATCTACATTTTTCAACAATATATACTTCTGATCTCACATTTGTGAATGAAAAATTTAACATGGAATTTTAAAATTAGTAAATAGTAATAGTAAATTTAAATTTACTATTTTCTTGCTCTGGCTTGTCACAAGGCCTATACAAAACTATGAGAGTCTGGACTCATCAGTAGTCTTTGAGAAGAACCTCCCAAACTGAATCAGACTATTGGTGGGTTTCAGTCCTTTGCAGATATAAGACTAAAGTTCTGTTTCTTGGCTGAATTCAGCTAGAAGACCTTGCCCCAGTTCTTGTGCATGAGCCCACTATCTTGAATCAGCAATTGCAAGTTCTATATTTCTCAGACTTGGAGTCTTCCTAACTCCCCCCTCTGCTACATATCTT
This sequence comes from Geosciurus inauris, assembly GCA_004024805.1. NCBI lineage: Eukaryota > Metazoa > Chordata > Mammalia > Rodentia > Sciuridae > Geosciurus > Geosciurus inauris. The sequence goes on along the minus strand of PVHX01025580.1, from coordinate 2,668 downwards.
TTCTGCCTCCAACCACAGAAAGATCAATACTTGTAAGCCTCATGTCATTAGATTTAGCCCACCCCAGTAATCCAGTATAATTTCCCTACTTTAATATTTGTTTTATATCTTTAATAAACCTGCAAAGTGCCTTTGACCATGTAGCATAACATATTTGCTGCTCTCAAAAATAAGTATATGGGCATCATTTTCTAGCAATTATTCAGTCTACCACCAATGTTGAAAATGTTCCTAGCATGCTAGCCTCTATGAAAAATGTAAAAATAATTCCCATGCTTCAGATGATTTGTTTTTATCTACTCCAGGGGAAAATCCTGGTTTTTCAGTATGTGTACAGACAACTGTATAAATATTCAGGCATATTCATCAAGAGGTGGGTAGCAGACACTCTAGTTATTGTTTTGGTTATTTAATGAAAAGAAGAAGAAAATTCCATGTATTGAGATGATTGTAAAGGTAAGTGTAAAAAGTTTTACTGTCTAAAGAAGTGTAATCCCTGAGTGCTGATGTTCATAAAGGATCATTTATAAAATTGGTATCATATACGAAAACATCTGCAGTAGAAAAATTTGGTGAGTTGCAAGCCAACTTTGGCCTTCCCAGAAACCTCTCTGACAATACAGAGGCTTCTGTCATGCAAATTGTTAAAGTCACATCACACAGTGAATCCCACCATAGCATACATTCACAAGACTGGGGTCCTAATTAGAATAAGATATATTCCATGCTCACATAATTATATCAAAATGGATTGTACTGTCATGTATAACTAAAAAAAATCAATAAAAATATTTTTTTAAAAATTGCATCATATGGATCACCTACTACATGTTTATGCAAAGTATACAAGTGTTGATTCACTTCCTATCTTACTTTTCTTTTTATATACATAGGGATATTACATTCCAAGTTCATTTGTGGTTAGGAAGGTCCATTTTAATATCTTTTCCACTGAAACATGTGTAGAAACAACGTGTGTCATTTCCAGCCAAGGCATTTGTGAATTGGTATGTCTCACCTATGCTTCTTGGTCTATTCACCAGTAAACAGACAGATCCCATACTGAGATGTGGAGTCACACAGTGGAAGCAGTATTGCTCCCTGAATCACCTGACTGTAGAAACCCTTACATAGTCTTATCAGAATGTATGTGCACAAGAAATAAACTTTTTCTGTGTTAAGACTTTCAGATTTCAGCTTCTTCCATTACATCCATTAATAGTTACTTTATATGAATACACATACTGTTTTTATTATGTCTTATTTGAATTTTTTAATAACAAAAGTGATAATGCACATAATCTGGCTGCTACTGTAAAACAAAACGAAACAAAACAAAACAAAACAAACAAACACAACTGGCAATACAGATAAATAACAATTCCGTTTCCTTACTATATTCCTCTAAATTTTTGCTTTCCTTATAAGTAGCCACAATTTAAGATATCATAGACATTATTTTAAAATTTCTTATGGACTTTCCCTTACAGAGATGTACTAGAAAAAACAGTCCGCATTTTAACCTACCTCTGTGTGCATGTGTGTGTGTGTATGCGTTGTTCTGCCTCTTCTTGTCCTTATCAATTAATGAAATGAATGCAGGATCTTTTCTATAAACATAACATATAGATCCATTTCCCTCTTTTAACTACTCTATAAAATTCTAAAGTGTATATATGTCATAATTGATTTCACAATTCTGACGAACATATAAACTTTTTCATTTGTTCCTATGACTAATAAAATTGATATCAACATCATCAAACATGATTTCTTGGGAAAATATGGATATTTTCTTTTGGAATAGACAGAAACTTGAAATTTGAGCTACAGTGAAGAGTGTGGTGATCATACATTCGTATTAATATTGCTGAAATTCTGTTCCAATAATACTATATCAATTTATATTCTTATATAGTAAGCAGAAATTTTGCAGTGATTCGACAGTATCATGGGGCATGCTTTAAAATTCTAATATGTCAGTTAAGTCTATTACTTTGAGAAACAAGAATTTGGCCATAATGATTCCATGCCCGGGAATATTCCAAAGAAGATACTTTATGTTAGTAAGGAGTATCAAGAGTTTGGGGATAGAAAAATTTCCAGAGTCTATGAGAGAAATCAAAAGCTAAACCAAGTCAAGAGGTCCACAGAAGATGGTAGTCAGAGTTCTGAATTCAGAGTTCAGCATATACTCAACAAGGGACCAAAGGAGAGAAGATATGGAATCTTGGAGGGTCCTAGACAACTTACACAAGAAGCTTAAGGAATCTCTGAATCATCATTACCAGTCTGAAGTTGTAGGGTGATATGCATGAGCAGATATATCATTTAAAAGGAGCACAGGAATGCTTGATACATCGCTTTTACAATATCCCCTAATCACTGTCATGTAGAGTATAGCTCCCTGTGTCACTGAGTGGTGTTTTTGATGGAATCTGAGAGAACTATACATCTTCACTACTCTGGTGGGCTGTATATCCTTGCCATTGTCAACTGCAGCTGTGAGCTCTGTTGATGCATGCTGGAGAAAGCTATTTATTTTCTTGTAGACAGTGCCTTTACACCACTGAGGCTGGTATTGTGTGGGGAAGATGGTGAGTGATGACAGTTGAAACAGGCCAGGGAGTATTAATGAGTAATGGAAAGTAGCCTGTAGCTGCAAAGA
>PVHX01025579.1:0-22150 GCA_004024805.1 Geosciurus inauris | reverse complement strand
ATAATGGATCCTTAACTACTCAAGACTTCTGCACTAGGACAGTTTATGTGCACAATCCTAGTTGATTATAACAAAATCTCTTATATTAGGATCTTTGCACTACATTTGCTTAAATAAAGAGGGTGCTCATTATCTAAACCCCCTTCTGAAACTGTTGTACAGAATTGCAGTTTTCTGTAAATTGGGGATCCCATTCCCTCAGAGTCCTTCTGCATTATTGCACAATTAAAATTGTGGTTCCTTAAACTAAAGATCCCATCTGCTCATACCCTATTAGCATTAGGGCAGAGTGGAGCCACTAAGACCCCTTCTTTTATACTGGTAATATATGTAAGTGGATTTGTTCCTCCTCTTGTGCACTGGACAAATTTCTGGAATTTCTGGAATTCAGCAGTGGGTAACCTTTACTGGAGACCTTTGCATTAGCATAGTTAATGTGAAGCATGGCCACAATTATGTCTATCTTCCTGATCAAATCACTTATATTTTATTTTATTTTGTACCAGGGGTACTTACAACATCTGTCTCATTGAGTTGCTTAACAACTCCCCATTGCTGAGGCTGGGTTTAAACCTCTAATTCTCCTGTCTCAGTCTCCCAAAGTGCTGGGATTGTCGGTGTGGGCCACCGTACTGCAGCTACAACTGTGTCTTTAGATCGATACTTTGTGCTTATCAAAGCAGAGAGGGCTGACCAACATAAAGCCCTTCTCCTGAGACTACAGATAGATGTATATGGTCCTTCAAGTTAGATTTCTATGACCATTAACACCCTCTTTGACTTACTGCATAAGGCACTGTTCGCTTGAGGACCATTTTCAAAACTATTAATGTGCATTATGCCATTTGCCTTAGGATCTTTCCCTTTTATACTTTCTTTTAAGTACAGCAATGGTGTTGGCCACTAAGACTGTCCATAAAAGAAGGTGCACAACTATATTAACCAGTCATGTACCTTTGACATTAAAGTGCATAACCACATGTGGTTCATCCCACTTGAATAAGATCCTACTCTCAGACCCCTTTTGCAGTACAGCAAGAGGTGCTGATCTCTAAGGCTCCTATATGTCCTTGGCCAGTTATACGGGTGATGATATTTGGGATTTTCTGTTGCAGACAAGCCTTCTCCCAATTTTTATCATCCAGTAGTGAAGATCACTCTATAAAACCCTTATATCTGGATGGTCAAGGTGTATAATTACACACCAGAACCATGAGTATAACTGTGCATAACTGCACTTGGTTCATCCATTTGAATAAGATCCTACTCTCTCAGGCTGGGTGTGTAGCTCAGTTGTAGAGCGCTTGCCTAGCACATATGAAGCACTGGGTTTGATCCTCAGCACCACATAAAAATAAAAATAAGTCATTTCTGAGGCCTTTACTCTTGGCCTGTTCTGTGGGTGATTACACCTGTCTGGGTTCCTGTGTAGTACACAAGGAAACCAACCTCCCCTTCCATCTTGCTTTTCCTTTTAGCAGGGAGTGGCCACTCCATGATACCCTTACATTTGGAGAGTCAAGGTGCAAAACTATACTAACCAGTCATGCACCTTTTACATTAATGTGCATAACTGCACTTGGCTAATCCCATTTGAATAAGATCCTACTGTCAGACCCTCTTGCGGTAGAGCAGGGGTACTGATCACTAAGGCTTCTTATCTTGGCTTCCTCATGTTCCTGGACACTCACTCTCTTTGCTTCTCAGGAGGGAGTGTCCATTACTTTAAGATCTTTATATAAAGTATGTAATTTTGATTTATTACAACTATGTCCCTTGGGCATTAATGTAAGTACCTGTGGCATGGTTCATTGAATTTAACAAAGGTCCTACCTTTACACTCTCAATTTGCATATACCAAAGTTGCTGACCTTTGTGTAGCCTTGCTTGGCCTGTTAATACACAGAACTGCATTTTCATGGGTTCTTGGGCACTATGGAAGGATTCCTTAACCGCTGACTCCTCAGCCTTTTAGTAAGTGGTGCCCACTGCTTAAGACTTTTACAACTGGACAGTTAATGTGCATAAATGCAGTTGTCCGCAACTCTTATTACTTCTAAGAGACCATTGTACCCACTTTGCTCTATTTCAAGGGATACGCCACTGCTCCTCCTAGTGGAGGATTAATATACATAATTGAAATTTTCTTTTATTTTGTCAGTAGACTAAGGTCATACCCAATTACCTTTCCTTTGCAGTACAAAAGGGTATGTCAATCAAGGAAGGTCCTTTTCTTTTGGACCCTGAATATGTATAATTGCATTTGCTACTGTTCTGTGCACTAGAATGGGATCCCACCTATTTCCTTGGCACTTTTAGCCAAAAGTAAGTATCTACTACTCTACTCTCTCAGAAAGTTCCATGCACAAAGAAACTTTTCTATGTATGTCTTACATAGAACTGTTGTGCTCTCCTTGCTTTAGAGCACAGAGATGCTTTTATCCAGTCCTACTTCATTTGGACCACGGTGTATGTTAAAGCTGGGATTTCATCTCCTCATATCCACATTGCATCAGAGGGACATTGACTATTAAGGAGCCCTTCAACTGCAAATATTAATGCATATAATTACTTTTGTATGTGGACCTGTGTAGTAGAAAGGACATAAGCTCTTACTAGTACCTTCTGATTGCTGCTGAGGCAAACTGTCCATAACCTTAAGTCTTGCACAATTAATGTGCAATAATAATCAGCCAGAAGCAGTGGTGCATGCCTGTAATCCCAGCACTTTGGGAGGCTGAGACAGGAGACATCGCAAATTCAAAGCCAGCCTCAGCAAGGGCGAGAGGCTAAGCAACACAGTGAGACCCTGTCTTTAAATAAAACACAAAATAGGGCTGGGGATGTGGCTCAGTGGTCCAGTGTCCCTGAGTTCAATCACTGGTAACCCCCCTCCCAAAAAAATCGTGAGAGTATTGATCATTAGATAGGACCACTGCACCATCTGTACATACATCAGTGGTGCTGACCAGCTAAGGTCCTTTGGACCTTTAATGTGAATGTTTGCAATTAACTATGCATGGGTAGAATACTATGTTCTCACACCCCCTTTGCATTATTGCAGGGGCTGCTGACAACCCAAAATGTCTTCTGGGACTGTTCTGGGCACAATGGAAATTAATATATATTTTTTCCTTCCCTGAAATTTATCTGGGGACTGTTAAGAAGCATGACAGCAATCATTGATAGTTAGATTTCATCCCTCCACTTGTGAAGCAAGCATCCTGATCCCAGTGACCCATGGCATAATCAAGTGTAAACATCACAGTATGCCACGTACTCCTGCATCAAACAATGACCCATATTTCCACTCTTTTTGCCTTAAAAAATAAGATTCCAAGAAGGCACAGACTTAACTTTCCATACAAAGCCTTCTTCCCCACTGCCCCTGGACCCTTCTTACAGGGCTACTAATGCCCACAATCCAGCTATTAGGTAAGATTGTGCTCCCTTTCTCTCCATCCCCTTTTGCCCCTTTCACCTCTTTACTGGGTAATGTCAACTGGGCAAGGCCATTTCTCTTAATCTCAGATGTCATTGGTTTACCTACATCATATGGCCACATGTCTCAGTTGCACTTTCCCTGGTTTCACCCATTAGACACTGACCCCTCTACTTCCTTTGCATTACTTCTGAGTACTGCTGAGCACCCATAGCCCCTTCTGTGTCCTTAATGGACACAGTACTGATTGTCTCAATTTTGTCCCCATCAGTCCAAGATCTCTCTACCATTTGATGCATTTGTGCAGCATTGACTATTAAAAGCAGGCCTGAACTAGGTGGATGAGCCTTCACTTTTCTCCTGCATTTATTATTAATTATCACAGTTCCAATTTTGAGCAGATTTTGGGGATAAGAAACCCTCCTGCCCATCTTTGTTACTGCTTTACTGTGTAAAGTATTCAAGGCAAATCAGGCTCAGGGAGCTGTGTTGATGCCCTTGATATAGGGTTTTTAATATATTGTAGTAATTGAAAATTGTCTCCCTAGGAAGGAAGGTTAACATTTCTCTGCATTCTTCCTTCCAGAGCAGATTTCCTGGTTAATAAATTCTCCTTGCTGGGCACAGTGGTGCATGCTGTAATCCCAGCAATGCAGGAGGCTGAGGCAGGAAGATTGAAAATTCCAGGCCAGCCTGGACAATTTAGTGAAACCCTGTCTCAGAATTTTAAAAAACAAATAAGAAGGGCTGAGGATGTAGCTCAGTGGTAGAGTGCCTCTTGTGTTCAATCCACAGTATTGCAAAACAAAGCAAACAAACAAGAACCTCCTCTTCTCTTTTGTATGTGGCAGTTGTACAGTGTCAATTGCCAGGATGTGATCAGAAAAGTTGCTGTAGATTTTGTTAAAAAAAAAAAAAATTAAAGACATTTGGAATTGCAAGGTGGAATTGATATATTATGTACCCAAAGACCAGTCTCTCTCATTTTACTTACAGTGATGAGTCTGTGGATGACCACTTTGACTCTTGCTATTTTAGTATTTAAAAAGGAGTTCTAGAATAGAACTCTTAAGACCAGTATGTTTCTTTGAGCTCTACTACTATTTTAAAGCCAATCTTTGGGCTTTACCACCATGCACTTTTAGGAGAACTACTGAATCTTCTACTTAAATTTCTTCATCTTGAGCACCAGCTTAAGATTGCCATATAAGCATTAAACAAGAGAATGTGTCCTGAGGTGCTTTTTTAAAAAAAGACTTTTATTTTATTTATTTCTATGTGGTGCTAAGGATTGAACCCAGTGCCTCACACATGCTAGGCAAGCGCGCTACCACTGAGCCATAACCCCACAGCCCGAGGTGCTTTTAAAAATTATATGCCACCTCATTTGACTACCTTACGAAATTATATAAATTTATATACTTATATAAATTATAATAATTATATAATGTATAAATATATAATATATAAAATGCACTGTTTAATTCGGTGAGTAATTTAAAGTAGTTTGCAAAAGCACCCTAGAGTGAGGACTTATCTTAGAAATGAAGGGACCTGTTTCCCTATCATTTACAAGAAAAATAAGCCAAAATCTAATCATTCTTCTGAGCATAAAATTCAACAGTGAGATGGCTGCCTAGTAAGAACAATAATACCCCAGCCTCTAGTATACAGGGTGTCAGCTAAATATATGAAACTGCTGAAGCAAATAACTAGTCATAACAACAGCAGTTCTTCCTAGTCATAGATAAAGGATACTGTCCCTCTGAAAAGGATGTCAAAAGATCTGCCCAGCTGAGTGCAGTTTGCAGTACCACCTCTTTGGACACTTGTAAGAAGAGTATCTGGATCTTTGCAATACTGTAAGTACTGCTTTGTAGCTATTAAATAATCACTTTCCTGTTCTATTTTCTTTTTTAGTTGCTACCTGTAGAAAAGTTAGGGTCTAATAAGGCTCTTTGCCACTTCTAAAGTCACCTTATATGTGTATGTGTGTGTATATATATATATATACACACACACACACACACACACACACATATATCTATAACTATGTTAACAAATAGACTTTAGGATTAATGTCGTGTGCCCAGCCCTATGCTAGGTTACACTGAAATGAGCAAGAGAAATGATATTGTCTTAATGAATTTATCCCTGAGATGGCTGCATGATTGAAGAGCTAATATATTATAAGCACATTCGATACAACTTTAGGAAATGATAATCAAGTGTTGCCTTCTGTGAATTATAAGTAAGAGTTTTAAAAAGGAAGCACACTAGGGATTTGAAGTCAACAGGATAAGCTTAAAGGAGGATGTGGGTTTACATTTTCTCTTTGAGCCAGGACATCACTAACCCTACAATAATGTGGGGTAATCTAGGTGGTTTCTTAATGTCATTCTTTTATTGGTTTTGGAGGTATGGAAAGACATTAAAGAGATAGGGTCTAGCCCATTGAGTTTGGCTACATGCCAGGGCTACCAAATTGGTGATAGTCTCAGAAGCCTGAGTTTTTCAAAGTTCAGGGATTGGACCAATAAACTGGATACTCTGGCTCTTTGTATCATTTTACTCTATTTCTGCCCAAGAAGAGATGACATAGATAATGCAGATCAGAGATACTTTTTAGTTTGGAATCTTTTTGGCAGAAGGGCAGTGGAGGACTATAAGTTACAAAAATCTTGATCTTGTCTACTCTAAGCTATAGTTTACATATCCTCTACCCTTTTACTTTTATCAACAGGTAACTTGGTAAGCTAAAAACAGCTTACCTTCCTTGATGTAAAACAAAATTCCAGCTAAAAATATATTCTTTCACATAAAATTTGATTTTGGTGTGTACATTCCACCCATTCATCCTAGCAGGAACATTAAGAATCATATGCAGCCGGGCGCGGAGGCTCAAGCCTGTAATCCCAGCACTTAGGGAGGCTGAGACAGGAGAATCGCGAGTTCAAAGCCAGCCTCAGCAATGGCGAGGCGCTAAGTAACTCAGTGAGACCCTGTCTCTACATAAAACACAAAATAGGGCTGGGGATGTGGCTCAGTGGTCGAGTGCCCCTGAGTTCAATCCCCAGTAGCAAAAAAAAAAAAAATCATATGCATGAGCTGTGTTTCTTTTACTGCCCATCTTAATTCATATCAATATTTCTCAATAGGTAATCATCATATCCCTCCCTCCCCCCCGCCAAAGCCTAACAACACTGGCTGACGGGAGATAACATACATAATGCAAACAAACAAATAAAATGGCCTTGAATCTTTTTGGAAACATGGTCTCTGTCATTTTTTCTCAAACTCAAGTCAAACTTCAGAATGAAATACGTTTTCAAGGAGTAAAATTTCCTGAAATCCCAAACAATATGTGTTTGGTGGAACACTGACTTAAGAAAGTTCCTTGATATGTAAACATGTCTTCGAATTTCAAGTTATTATTAAAAACATGTTTCATACAACTCCTATAGAACTTGGGAATCCATGAGAATACATGTACAAACCCCAGAGTTCTTATCAACTGTTCGAAAAACACTGGTCCACGCTTATGAAATATTTTTAATTGCTAGAAATCAAATTATCATTATCAATGTATAACTATAAATATCAATGGAATTTGTTTCAAAGGAATGAATTTGGAGTTGGTTCTGTACCTCACTCAAGAGATGACTCCTTTTAGGTGGCCACATTGATGAGTTCTAGATAACATCCAAAGGTAAATCTTGGAATTATATTAATTGCTTGAAATAATCTCTGCCTTAAGAAAAATTTCTAGCAATTATAAGAAGGGATATTTAAAAAATGTGGCCTCTTCAATATTAAGATAATCTTGTTTTAATTTAACAAATATTCTTTGTGCCAAGCACTGGAATGAATGACAAAACCAAAGACATGTCTTCTGTCAAGGAATTTGCTCTCTTATAGAGAAGGCAGAAATGAGCAAATCATTATGGCGTTGGGCAGAATTTGATAAGTACTATAAACACATTAGGAAGTTCTGTGGGACATAGAACATGACAGAGGACTCCCAAAATTCTCATGAATGAATATTGAACCCTAGTGAAAATTTTAGTTCTGTATCAGTTGCAGAATGTAACTGCTTTCTCTGGCCTTAGATTCCCCTTAAGGGGAAGGGAATGCTAGTTCACTATGTCATTGCTATAGTGACAAACAAAACTAGAGAGCTTTGATGCTAAAGCAACACTCCACTGGCAACCCAACAAAAGAGGAAGGTATTTTAGACATGATAGCCTTAAGAACCTACTAGTCATACCGCAGCGAGGGAGAGAGTCAGAATATAGGAAGAGACAAGTATTTGTTTCCTTTCAGAAGCTATAAGTACATAGTGTATAAATGAATTCGAGCTTGGATCCATTAATCTTACTTTCATTAGTGGGGTACTAGAAAGCACAGATAGGAGAGGCCTATGTCTAATGCTTCACACCATACTTCCTAGCCCCCTAACCTTGCCTTTAAAAAAAAAAAAACAAAAGAAACAGTTTTGATAGCCTACTGAGCCCTGTCTTTCTTCTCAAGGACATTTGGAGCATGTGAGACTTGAGGACTGCAAACAGCTGAAAGAAACTACACATTCAGCAGACCTTCCCTTTTGAGAGTCTGGACAAGCTCCAGCTAATCTGAGCAGAGAGCTTGCAGGCCATCTGGAGAAAAAAGGTAGTCTGGAGAACTTTTCATTGTTAGATTTCTCCTTTGGCTTTAAGGGCTTTAGCTTTCTGCAGTTCTTTGTGAAAAGCAGAACACAAGCCAGTTTTCATCAATTCCTGGAAGAATTTTCTTTTTGTATATACACATGGATTTTAACTTTCTCTAAGGTATTTGGCCTATTTCCATTGTTCCTTGGAGATGGCCTTGAGGGAGATATGTAAGGGTAAGCATACTTGACCCTTATTTCATAAAGGAAGAATGAAGAACAAGAGATGTAAAGCAATAAATTATTTCCTTTCCCATCACATAGCTAGTTGGCCAATGAGACAGCTGCCTTCAGATGTGTAGGCTTTTAAATTATTCCCACCTTCCTTTGGCCAACCAATGTTAAGTTCTCAGGAACTGCCTATGAATAGGATCGATTTGATCAATATCAGAACTCTTCGCCCAGCAGGCCTATTTGATTCCATTGTCACCCTTATGCCCTCCTTTTAAGCAGTTGAGGGCTTCTTAAAAGAGGTGACTGCTGCAAAGCTAGAAGATAGGCAGGCACTTTGACTGATATAGATTATTCAATCTTAAAAATAGTGCCTTATTTTAAGAAGCTAGAGGCAATGTGAAGGAGAATTCTTATAGAAGTCATAGGATCAGATCATACTGAAGCTTTTCTTGACCTCCATTATATTTCCAATGAGAAGACAAACAAGAGCATTTACCATGCACATTCCAGGAGTGCTCATTAGTAGACTCAGGAGAATAAAGCAGAGTCTGGGAATTTGGTAATTATTCAGCTCTAGATTGCTCTTGGAGATGAGGGGAAGTTCTCAAAATGGCGATGAGATAAACAGAACAATTCTTATGTTGCTGGACTGATACCCAGGGAGGTAAAGAGCTCTAAACAACTGGAAGTGTTCACCCTTCAATCTGTACAAAGAAAATGGTAAACATAATTTAACTCACTTGCTAGTTGCCCATCAGGACAGACTTTCTCAGTGTACTTGATTTTAATAATTTCTTTCTTTTTCCCTTTTCTTCTCTAGATGATCCTCAGAAGAACAGGCTTGTTGCTTTGCAGTGTTAGGGACCTTTTCCCTTTGACGATCCCCAGGTGGAGATGGGGCATGAGGATCCTCCAGGGGAAAAGCTCACTACTACTGGGCAACAACCCTGAGTCAGGGGATTTTACTGAGATTCTTTCCTGGGTCCAGATAGGAGGGTGAAGACCTAAAGACATCCACCACACATGAAGATGGGTAAGCTATCCCTAAAAGCATAATAAGTAGTCTTAATTTAGATCTTGTTTTTCCAGAAAACAGTGCAGTTAGCTTTCCACTGAGGTTGTATGCATTTTCCTGCTGTTGTACAAATAGCTTCCTAACTAACCAGGAAGGCAATAGAGTGTGAGATTGGTGACAGGGGTAGCATGCTGCATGAATTAATTTAGGGTAGAACTGCAGGATGTGGGAGAGGCCTACAAGTAAATTGTTCAAATTCTTTTTCTTTTAGGAGAACATGGACAACAACTACCATAGCAACAACACTGATCTCATAAGCAAATCATTCTGTTCCATCTATCCCCAAAATCTCCCTAGAAGCTCCACAGGAGAACTGTGCTAGTCATTCACATACTTCAAGATGCTTTGGGATATCCATGGGATGCAACACACAATCAGCATTTTAAGAAGATAAAAGAGAACTCTATCTCCGTATGCTATGCTTGATGATTTGCAAAAGTCTCCTAAGTACCAATGGACACCAGACCAAAAATGGTATAAGGTCATCTCTCATTGGGCAGGATCTGCAGAACCAGGACCCTGCACGTTCTAGGTCAGTAGATGGATGGGAAGGTTTAAGGGGTGAGGGTTGGGAGATAAAGGTCACCATTCAGTACAGTAAATTCTAATGGTAGAGGCCTTGTGCAGCTTTGAACTCATGATTCTCCTGTCTCAGCCTCCCAAAGTGCTGGGATTAGTCATGTGCCACTCTGCCTTCCCTATGCAGGAATGTTTTATGGGATGGAATATGGATTTTTTTATTGGGGGGGGGGATATGAATCCCAGAATGACCCACCTTTATCTCAGAGAGCAATGTCATGAGTTTTTGAAATACTGCTCTATGGCTTTGTTTTGGTAGTCCTGAGGCAAGGACTACCAAGTGAACTTGGCCATTCCATTCTTATTTTTCATTTATTTATTTATTGTGGTGCATGGGATTGAACTCAGGGGTACTCTACCACTGAACCACATCCCCAGCCCTATTTGTGTTTTATGTAGACAGGATCTCACCGAGTTGCTTAGTGCCTCCTGATGCTGAGGCTGGCTTTCTCCCAGTGTGTTGGGATTGGGTTAGTGGCTGCATGGCTGCCATTCCATTTTTAGACCCTATTCTATTTTTATCTTTTTGTGATCTTAGTTATGAATCATCAGAAGGGATTCCTTCCTAGGTGACTGGCATTTTAAACAGGATTCTAGTCTTCAATTAAAGACAAGGATATGACTAATGATAGTGCCTCCAAGGACTCATCACGTGATGGTGGACATGGCATTTTTCCATTTATGCCATAGTTTCCTATTCTGTTAAGTGAGGACATTGCATTAGTTTCATTTCAAAGGGTCTAAAAGCTTCAACTTCATGAATTTCTAAACTCTGGATACATTTTTTATAGTTCATGTAGATCTTCCATAACTGCAGCATAGTACTGAAAGCTTCTTTTATGACATTTACATGGTTTCTCTCTTCTTTTTTTGTAGCTCTTCATTGTTCCCTTTGTATCTGACAAACCATTATCCTTGGCAAAAATCAGTACAGAGCGCTGGGTCTTCGTCTGTATTAAGAAATGAGAAATCATCAAAGGAAGCCATGTTTTCTACCTGAAGAACATGCCTGACACTCTAGAATTTTAGAATAGCAGAATTATGTAAGTTGTTGGGGTTACAATCCTGTAAGTATTATTCCAGAATGAACAGCTAGCTATGTGCTGGGAATTGATATTGAATGGAGTATGGCGTGGTCTAATGTGAAACATGGCAAGACCTGAGATGGGTAGATGACCAGTCTCCCATATTAATGGGAAGATGACCAATGTCGCATATTACCAACTAGGTTCACTATTAGTTGCTTACCAGTTGGATCACAAGGGAATTTAGCCTCTACTTCCTTTATTGTATATCTGCAATGCGTAGGTGTTCTGCCATTCTTAGAGGCTTAAATATTGAGGTAGTTAATGTTTTCTGATGAGACCCTGGCCCTTTCTCCTCTCCATTTGGGAGATGAATCTTAGACTTAGTACAGAAACCTAGGTTAGGTTGGGTGCCGTGTCACTTCACTGTAAGCCCAGTGGCCCTGGAAGCTGAGGCAGAAGTTGGAAGCCAGCCTCAATAACTTAGTGAGACCTTGTCTCAAAACAAAAAGGGGATGTAGCTCTGTGATTATGTGCCCCTGGGTTCAATCCCTAGTACCAAAGGAAAAGAAATAAAAGTCAGAAAAAGACAGCTATACCCTGAAGCACCCATTGTAATTGTGAGGTGTGGTTTTCTACATGAATGGGGAAAGGTGAAACCATAAAATTTTGTGCCATCCAAGGGCCCTTTATGTAAATATTCACTCCTTTGTAACATCTTATTTGGTTTTTAGAAGAATGCTAGTTAATACTTGTAGCAGAAGGTTAAGAGGGACATATTGTTTAAGTCCTTTCTGCTATTTCTTAGGAGTATGCCCATTGGCAATTGAGAGTCTTTCATTAGATTTCTCAAGTTTGCCAGGGTTAAGGAAATTATGTATGTGAAGTGCTTAGTACAGTGCCTGGCTCATGGCAAATAAAAGGTAATGCCAATAGTTTCACAAATTCCTTTTACACAATATAAGTGATTACTAGCACTCTGGGGACAGAGTTAGCATGTTTTGGTTCTATGCGAGAAATCCTTAAGCTAACAGGTTTATTATTATTGTTAGTAATAATAAGTAGCATTGGTACAAATAATTGTCTTATAATTATTAATGGCACTTTTTCATTTTCTTTTGCCATCCTCTTTTTGTGCCTCTTGTGTCCCCTGCCGCATCTTGTCTCTAGTGCTTCTTACTCTCCTCCTGTGATTGTCTGCCTTTGCTTGTCTTTCCCTCCTAAGTGTGCATTTCTTTGCTTGTCTATTTCCTTCTTCCTCTTTCCTCTCTAGTGTTGTGTCTTCCCCATCTCCAGGTTTCTTTTGCCAATTTCTTCTGTGTGCCTTGTCTTATTTCCTCTTTTTGTTCCTAAGTGTAGTCTGTGCACTGTCTTAAATGTATCTCTTGTTTTTTGTTTCGTTGCTGTTGCTCTTCGCTCTGGTAGACCTTGTTCTTCCTTTCTTCCTTTCTTCTTCCTCTTTTGCGTCCGCATGCTTTGTGCTTTTTTGCCTTTTTCTTATTGTGTCCACCTTGCTTTTTGTCTTGGTGTACTCTGGAGTTTTGTCACCGCCTCTCTTTCTTGTTGGTTTGACACCTCAACCTTTTCTGATTCTGGCTTCGTTTCTGCTGCTTATCTCACATTTCTCTTTGTTACATTTCCTTTCTGCCTCTTTAGGGCTATTTTCTCTCTTTTCACTCCTGTGTATACCTCAGTGTTCTTTGTTGTTTGTGATTTTCTGCTTCAGCATTACTCTGTTTACTTGTGTGTCTTCTTTACTTTTTCCTTTCTACTTACTTTGACTATTTCAGCCTCTTCATGAGTCTTTTTCCTTCTCTGACTTCATGTAATCCTCTCTTGGATATTTCTTTTTGTGGGCTGTGTGCATATGTGTGTGTGTGCGCCATGTGTGGCAGAGGGGCTTCCTAACCTTTTCCCATTAGGTTCAGAATGTCAGCTATCAAAATCAACACTGCAGAGATGTTCCTTGTGCCAAGCTGCCCTGTGAGATGACCCAATACCAAAACATGGTCCTAGGATCCAGACTGGAATTAAAATCCAAGACCTAAGATGGACAAAAGGTAGAAGCCCCAAAGTGGAAGACAGGTGGTTTGAAACTTGAGACTTAAGGACTAAGATGGACAAAAAGCCCATGTCTCAAGATAGCTGGAAGTCTCAAGTCTGACATAAGCCCAAGGTCTCAGTTTGAGGACTTAAGACCCAAGGGTAAAAGACCCCAGACACAAATAAGAGCAAGGACTCAAGCCTCCTTCTATGGACAGAAGGCCTAAGAGAAACAGACCCCTCAAGAATAAAACAAGGACGTTGGAGGTTTTAGGCTTATGATCTGGAACTCAGGAATGACAGCAACCTCAACACTGGGGAAATACCAGGATGAGGACCCTAAACTCCAAATCTTTTCTATTGCTACACTCTTGGACATTTTCAGTACTCCCCTTCCAGTTTTCTTATTTGCTTTTAAACCTGAATCTTTTGAGATGAGATATACTTTTTGATGTTGCCATTTACCTTAAAGAAAGGTATCTTTAGAGTGATAGTATTATGCATGGGCCAATCTTGAGCCCATTTTAAAGCCATTCACTAAGGTTTTAGTGTTTTTTTAAACCTCCATTTCTCTCTACATTTACTTCACATGAGAGAGCCAGCAAAATCCAGTCAATATCAAAGTTTGGCTTTTGTTACTTCACTCTGTAGCAAGCTTCCATATAGACACTATATTTCATTCCTTCTTAACTCAGAAGACCTAGGCTGATGAGAAAAGGGAGAGAAAGTACCAGGCTATCTAGAGAAAATGTGAAGAGATACTCCAGGCCAATGACAAGAACTAGATAAGGGATACTCAGATGTGCCAGCCTTCTGAGAAGTACCAGCCAGCATCACTTCCTGCTTTGAACTTGGGTGAGCTGGATTCCTGGGGTTTGGAATCTCTAGTAATGTCTATGGAAGGGGTGATTAGGCTTGAGACAGACTGAGATCTGAACTACCTAATCATAGTAGTGGCCAAAGAATTTGGAGGATTCTGTCAAACCTACTCCTGGGTTTAACATGCACCTCTGGTCTTAAAGATGAAGAGAATTTGGGACTATTTAATCTTCTCCTTGATTCTTCTCCCTTTTATGAGGGAAACTGATTGATAATATGTATGAAAGCACTGTAAATCACAAGAGAAAAAGAGTAATGTGTGCTCATTCATAATGTATTAGCAATCATGCACAGCTGATATTTCAAAGTGCAGTGTTAAGTTGTAAAGCATTGTGTAAATCAGGAGTCATCACAATTTTTAGTAAGGGGTCAGATCGCGAATACCTTAGACTTCCTGGGCCTCTTCCATATTCCTTAAAAGGTAAGAACCATTCTTAACTTGCAGGTCAAGTGGATTTGGCCTGCTGCCTATAGTTTACCAACTCCTGATGCAAATGCCTGAGCATATGTCTGAATAATATTAATTTCCTTCTCTGTGCCTGTCCCTATGCTACTAAGTATGCACTGCTTATTCATGATCACATCCAGGTGACATGAAGGAAAACATATGAATGTGCTTTGTAAACTATTTAGCACATGAAAACTTGTGAGTTTCAGCATTGATGAATTAATGTTCATTACTTATATGCATTCTATTGTGCTATGCACTTTAGATACAAAGATTGGCTTACACCTGTAATCCAGCTCTTTAGGAGGCTAAGGCAGGTGGATTGCAAGTTCCAGGCCAGCCTCAGCAACTTCATGAGACTGATAAAATAAAATGACATGAAGAGCTGGGTATGAATAAATAATTATTTTGTCAAAAGAATATAATACTATGTAGACATAATAAGTATTCAATAAAAGAATAATATGTATATTTGAGGTCAATGTGTTTCCACTACTTTGATTCTGAATAAAAATACAGTATTCCAGAGAGCAGAAAACACACAGAAATTGCTGTTGAACTGCAAAATATACTGCAAATACAAGTGGTTAAAAAAGTTTGCAGTGATGCAAACTTGTAATCCCAGCAACTCAGGAGGCTGAGGCAGCAGGATTGCAAGTTCAAAGCCAGCCCCAGCAACTTAGTGAGACCCCGTCTCAAATAAAAATTTAAAAAGGGGCTGGTTATGTGGCTCAGTGGTTAAGTACCCCTGGGTTCAATCTCCAGTACCAAGAAATTGTTACTTACAATGTACCAGAAACTAGAGATGCCAAAGCGGGAAAAAATATATTCTCACTGAAGTAAGATTTTCATAAAGGAAGTGCATATTAAAGTCCTCTGTAAACTGAAGCACTATGCAAACATTAATAAGCTACCTTTTATGAATATTAAGTGCCTCTCCCATACCAGCTATTATTTTGGGTACAGGATATCCACGATTAATTCTCCCATGTAATAAGGGGAAAATTAATGCTCTACGCTACTCAGGTATGAGGACTGAGATGATAATTTAATCAGTCAAGACTTCACTAGTGAGGTCCAATTAAATTAATGCCAGCATATTTTCCCAGGTAACAGAGGAAAGCACTCTGTGACCAAGACATTACATGGTTTCTATATGAATGCAACTTCTTATTTATAAAATAGGCATTGTCTACAAAGTTCTCCTTTGTATGCTTGACCCACAATGACAAGGCTGGTATAGTTATAAAAGCCAGGCCAGGTAGCATGTACCTGTAGTACCAGCATTCAGGAGGCTAAGGCAGGTGGATCACTTGAACCCAAGAGCAAGGACTGGGCAACAGAGTGTGATCCTGGCTTAAAAAATACACAAACTGTGGGTTTAAATACCTGCTGAACTAGTGAATCAATATCAATTGCCTACTATTTTACCCACTGTTTTGGGCACTGAAGAAAGGTTTATCATATTTCATTGTGCCCGGAGCTGAGAATAAGGAAATACATTTAGCATTTTGTGAACTCTAAAGCACCATATAAATATAGCTCTTGATTTTCCAATTTGGTGCTCTGTGCCAAGTTTATAAAATTTAGTTGTTATACTATGCAAATAAATTTTAAAAATCCAAGGATTGTTAACTATTGAACACTTAATATCATGTAAGGCATTCAATGCCTGATTAATGCAAGAACAGATGGTAATCATCTGTTAGGTTCCAGTGTCTTTGCTTGGCACTGAGGATGCAAAGATAAACCATCTTTATTCTGTCCTTGGTAGAAGAAATTATGTGTAATCTCAACTTATAATTTGCAAACTGCGATACATGCATAAGCAATATCTTTTGAATTAATAATGAGTATCTTATCCCCAGAGATAGCAGCTGGGGTATCCAACTTCATTATTTTTATTAATAAACCTCTAACAGAGACCTCTGTATATATTTATAAAACCTACAGTTCTATACAGACAGGAATGAACTGTTGGCTTCATGAGTAATCAGTAATTACTTTCTGTGAGGTTCAGAACTGTATCGCTTAGAATATCGAAATGACTCGATCATTTTATGAAGCACTCACAAGAGAAAAATGAAATAACAAGTGTGAGAGCCAGACCAAAAGGTCATGTAACCATTCACTACTAAGCTTATACAATGATGAAAATGGAAAAAATAGATTTGTATGAGGCACTATGCTAAATGCTGAGCTATGCAGAGGGATAAAATACAGTCTATCTCTACTTACCACTTGGTTTGAATGAAAAGATGGAAAAACATTTTCTGAAAAGCAAGGTATATCATTTTCCATCCAGATGTTGAATGCTGATGATGGACATGAATTAGAACCACCCTGGCCTGGCTCAGACACAGTAAAGGAGTGAAAATAAATGGCTTATTTGTCTAATTAATCTGACAAGTAAAGCATCTTTTATGTGGAATATGCCACTCTAGGTCCAAGAGATTAGAAAGGTGAAATGGACCTAGTCTAAATGGCATTAAGTCTCTGATCACAGCAGAAGACAGAAAAGAACTCTTTGAATTTGATTATCAAATAAATAATATTTCAGTGTCTAATCACTGCAAGGCACTGTGCTCAATGAATTAGTTAAGTATGCCTGGTTCAGAAGACCATTGACTTGCCTTGGAGATTTGAACAGACAAAGAGAAAAATGCAAGATTCCTTCAATGCATCATGAATAAATAAATTGGAGACATTTTTCCTACTTCTGGGAAACTCTAAGTCACTGGCTTGTTGACCTCGTTTAAAGCTGGAAGTCTGATAAAAGGGCTTAGGATTTGACCTTTAATTCATTAACTAAACATTCTTCATTTAAGAGATTTAAGAGAATAAAAATGAAACAATGTTTTAGAAATATTTGCTCATTGCCTGGCTTAGAGTCAGGAAGACACTTGAGCAATAAAAAAGGATTTTCACATTTACCATATTTGATAAAAATATTAAATCTGAATTAACTATTGTTTTTAAGTGCTCAGTAGAATGAGGACATTTTAAACACTTAAACAAAAATGCACCCTTTATGTCAACAGCATATTGTGGAAACACAAGAACACATTTAATAAGAGACAATGGTTCCTTTTTAGTTGAAAAACTTATCAAACAGTTCTAATACATAAGACACTGACTGAGAAGGAACAAGTAGATGACCTTCTCATTGGCATGCTTGGTACAGTGGGAATAAGAGAGGGCTTTTTCTTTTTTCATTCAGACATTATCACTGAAGATGATGCTTAAATGCTAATGAAATAGGTGTGTTCCCAAATACACTCTGATTTGGAGGTGCAATTTAAAAAATGATAAATAGACTGATAGTCTTTGTATCAAACAGAAGCATCTATTATGTCAAGGCACTATGTTAAATCCCAGACAGAAAACAAAAAAAGAGCTTGACTAAAAGGCACTTGTCTGGTAATTCCCTTAGAGGATTGACTATGGGAGATGATCACTCTTGATTCATTTTCTTCATTTGGTCATCCATTCTACAAGTATATTTGGGTACCTATTGGATGTAAGGTCCTTCAGTTGACCCAGAGACCAGACAAAATGCTTGCCTTCCCAGAGAATTTCTTAAACTTCGCCTCCAGCATATTTTCTGGTTAAGGGCATGGCTAAGTCCCCAAATAAATAGCACTGTATAGGGTCATTCCTTTCTGAAACCTCTTCTACCATTCTGGCCACTATGATGAGCAGGTAGCTGGGTTTTGTTAGCCAGCTTGTTCTATAAGTTGCTGGAACTCTCCTTATATTAGCTACTACATTTTCCTAGCCCATACTTCAGGTAAAGTGACTATGACTACTGTTGGGCAGGAGGGATCACAGCCAACAAATTCCCAAACCCCAGTCTCATTGGTATCTACCTTGGGGAACCACCCAGACTTGAGTCACAACTGGTTTTAAATGAATTTATGTTAGAATCTTTACCCCTAACATGGTCATGCATGTAAATCCCATACATGAAGCTCTTTCAGAAAGAGTCCTCAGACAGGACATAAGTATGATATAGATGGAGACAAGATTTCTCTTTGACCAGTTCTCAATTTGTACTTTACAAGTGTTCTCCATATCAAAATTCATGAAGGGCTTATTATAATAGAATATTATCAGTAGATGAGAAGAGCTTAAAATTTTACTAGGCTTGCTTAAGTTTTAAGAATACCAAAAATTGGAAAAAAAATTGGAGGAATAATACCCAAAATAAAAACAACAAAAATTCTCTAAATGCATGCCTGGCTAGGCTTTGATCTTTTCCATTTTTAAATCACTCACAGAGGGTGGGACAGGAGGAAGAGTGAAGGAAAAGGTCAAACCTATGTCTAAGGGCAGCCTTCTTTAGCTCTGGATTGGCTTAAGAGCATTACTAGCTCCAGGCATTATTGAATTAATATGACCTCTTAAGGTTTTCTTAACCAAAATTTGCTGTAAAGGAGGTGGGCCAGCCTGGTATGGTGGCACAAGCCTATAATCCCAGCACTTTGAGAGGCTGAGACAGGAGAATCGGGAGTTCAAAGCCAGCCTCAGCAACGGTGAGGCGCTAAGCAACTCAGTGAGACCCTGTCTCTACATAAAACACAAAATAGGGCTGGGGATGTGGCTCAGTGGTCGAGTACCCTGAGTTCAATCCCCAGTACCCTCTAAAAAACGGAGGTGGAGTTTATTGTTCATACTCTCAGTGCATCTAACCAGTGTTTACATGGCAAGCCAGCAATGATATCCAAAAATTGAAAAGGAAATAGATGAATGACAAAGTCTAACTGGTGGAGAGAGCAAGGTTGAAGAGAATTTGGGGGTGACTTTATAGTTTTCATTATGTACATTTTTCATTAGATATTAGATAAAGCTGAAATAGTAATAATGCTCACTTTTAATATGTAGTATTAGCTGGACTCAGCAACACCCCTCTAAGTAGGGGTGGGGAATATCTGCTGGAAAGTGGAAGGGAGAAAGTAACTAAAAGCCTTCCTTCCTCAGTTCCTGCCATCAATAGCACTACTCATAAAATAAGAAGAAAAAAATGCTCTCATCACTTGCATTTGTCATGTTAATGAAACTGTAAAGAACAAATCCCTTTTAAAGGAAATGGCTTCATCTATATTCTTTCATCTCAAAGAGAATCAATGTCAAAATGCTAAACAAATGAAAGACATTTGCACCTGTGAACTGGTGTGTAAGGTGGCATCTCTGTTGACTCTCATGTGTTTACAAGCTTGAAAAACCTTGCTGGACCTGGATGAGCACCCAAAAGCAATTCAAAGCAAACCTGAGACAAATTGTTTGTTGTCCATTGTTAAATAAAATATTCTGTTTTGGAAACTCTGTATTTCCTTGCAACAATTTCTAACTCACTGTCCCTTCCTCACCACACTGGTTACCTCAACTCCTCTAATTTTTCAAATTCTCTAATCACTCTGCATGGTTATATGATTTGAGGTCTCATTTCTTCCATGTTCAGTTGCTTGGGTCAAGGATACCAACAAGCACATTGGGAAAAAATGTGGGGAGCAAAAAGTCTCAATGATCAAGACAGTAATTAATCGGAATACATACATCTAGACAATGAGGTTATGGGAATTAAGAAGCAATCCAGAAGGAAAACACTATAACTGAAGCAATTAGCAAGGCCCAATCCCTGAATAGGTGAAGGGACTTTTGATGTTTCTAGCATCCCAAATAATTAAATATACACAAATTAGATTGGTGCCTTTGAATATGATTCATAAGCTCCTTTTTTGACAATGAAACTGGCTACAGTTGATTTTGGAAAAAAAGCCTTAAGCTATTATGGACCAATTGCTTTTTAGTCCACTTGCTTTTAAAACTGATGCCCAAAAAATTCTTCTTGTCTTATGGGTTACATTCAAATCTTGTCATTATTAACAAATAATGTCATAAAATATTAACAAATTTCTGTTCCTAAGGTTATAGATAAAAATGGATCAGTAAAGATTCCCTATAAGTGATCATAAGCCTTGTTCTCCCAGGAGATTGGATCCAACAAATGATGCCTCCAGCTCCCACCCAGTTGAGTGGATGTGGCTCAACTCTGGTGCCTGAAACAATGCAGTATCAACTCCTTGAAGGAAGAGAAGATATTCCCTCCACCTTGCATCCCTCTACCCAGTAGTTCCTAGCTCAGGGAAGTAGCCTGAACCAAATAAAAACAAATTTTTCTTCTATTAGTACTGACCTGTTGCAATTACAAAAGCAGTCTTTGTCCTCCCCTCCACTTTCCCATATTAACCCTTCCTATATCCATTTTGTGACTATTCATATACCCCTGCAAGACAGAATCTAGATAAATGCGAGTCTCTACTTTTAAAAATTTTTTTGGTACCAGGGATTGAACTCAGGGGCATTCGACCACTGAGCCACATCCCCAGCCCTGTTTTGTATTTTATGTAGAGACAGGTCTCACTGAGTTGCTTAGCGCCCCGCCTTTGCTGAGGCTGGCTTTGAACTCGCAATTCTCCTGTCTCAGCCTCCCTAAGTGCTGGGATTACAAGCATGAGCCACCATGCCTGACTGAGTCTCTACTTTTTGTATCTAGTTAAAACTGATTTATCTAGGAAGGTTCAAATAGTTTTCTGCCTAAGAGCCTGAACTTTCCCTAGCTGACTTGATTTCATTTCTATCACTAGCATTCTACCATTTTGCCATTTATACTATATTATATCTTTAAAATATCTCCCCAGTTACTTACCTACTTACAGCTCTACTTACATGTTAGGTAGTGATTCTGTCTTCAACTGCTCATCCATAAAGGGACAGGTCTGTATTAAACTCTGTTCCAAACGTGCTTTTAGGTTTCTTTTCCACATTGGTTGCGTGAGTCTAAAAGAAAGAAAGAAAAAAAAGAACAACTCTGGTTTAGGGAATGATCTAAATATAGAATCAGAATATGTGACTTTCACAAGCTGCTCCCCTGTGTAACTGCTGAGAATAAAGTGAGGCCACAAGTACCCTATACCTAACTGTTATGGACTTAATAGTGTATACTGAAAATTGGTACAAGGGCAATTTTAAGGTTATGTTTATTTTACTACAATTTTCAAAAGTTTTTAAGAACCGGAGGTATGCTGGATGAAGATTATCAAACAGAATATTGGTAACAGAGCTCTGGGATTGGTATTTGTCCTATTATCATCCCAATTCCCAAGCTTGGAGATGGACTTGAAGATAGCAGCTCATTTTCCTAATATAGTTTGCTGGTACCAGAGGGGGGAATATGGACTTTACCCTAAAATAAGCAAGCATCAGAATCAAATGCATCCTTGGTAAACATGCTGGAATTTGCAGATAGAGAATTTAAAACCACTATGATTAATATGCTAAGAGTTCCAATGCCAAAAGTGGATAACATGTCAGAACAGAAGATTGAAATCATACCACTTATCTTTTCAAACCACAACAGAATAAAACAAAGTGCATTAAGAAAAACTGGAAAATTCATAAATATATGGAAAATCAACAATAGACTCCAGAACAATGAATAAGTCAAAGAAGACATCAAAAGGGAATTTAGAATATACCTTAAAACAAATGAAAATTAAAAAAAAATCAATGCAGGAAAACGTATGGGACGTGACAAGAGCAGTAAGGAGAGATAAGTTTATAGATATGTTTAGATTAAAGAAGTATCTCAAGTTCACCACCCATCTATACCCCTATCTGTACAGATGGATGGTGTACTTACCAATGCAACAAAACATTGATAGAAAGAGGGGAAAAAAATAATTATAGTAGAAATAAACAAAATAGAGCACAGAAAAAA
>PVHX01025578.1:0-22222 GCA_004024805.1 Geosciurus inauris | reverse complement strand
CTTTATTTGCTCTCCTATTTCTTGGTTGGATTGATCAATTTTTGCCTGTAATTGTTCACTTATGTCATTCTTTAGTTCACTGATCATTTTAATTATGTACATTCGGAATTCTTTCTCTGACATTTCATCAACTGTGCTGTCAATGGATTCTGTTACAGTTGTATCCAGGTTTATTTGGGGCACTTTCTTCCCTTGTTTTTTCATGTTAATTGTGTGTCTTCCTTTCTTGAAATACCAGTCTGAGGTATTGCAGCTTCTATCCTATAATCTTGTATTGACACTCCAGACTATCTGTCTCACCTTGGAGCTACTCCTGTTCTCCCAGTGTCCCCAGATGGGCACTACTGTCACTAAAGTTGGTGGTGGAAGTAGTGGATGTACCTCTAGAGGGCAGTTGGAGTGGCCTTGGCTGGGCTCCTGAGGCGGCCTCTGAGGGCTGTTTTGGCCCTCTCTTGCACTCCTGCTGGTGAACAGGAACTCTGGAGCGGAAGTAGAGGCCGGCTCAGGTCTCACTTAGGCAGAGTCACAAGCTGGAGAGTTTGTGTGCAACTCTTACCGTGAGTATGAGCTCCCCTGGGGTTAGAGGCTAGCAGGCTCTGGTCTTCCTTCGACTGGGCACCCTGGCATTCCCACTGGAACTCTGGAGCGGAACTGAGGCAGGCCCAGAGCGCACTAGGGTGGGGCCTCTTCACGCTGGGTTCTCTGGAGGACACTCTTTCCCTGGGTGTGCTTTCCTCTGTGGCTGTTAGCAATCAGACTCTGGTCAACCCTTAGTTGGACACCCGTGGAGTTTCCTGAGGGTGGATCTGGGCCCTCTGCAGCTCCTGCTGGACCCCGGGAACTCTGGAGTGGAACTGGGGCAGATCCAGGCTGCCCTTGGATGGGGTTGCCTCACGCTGGTGTCTCTGGAGCGATTCTTGCCCTGAATTTGGGCTCCTCAGTGGCTAGAGGTAGCTGACCCTGGTCTCCTTTTGGCTGGACAACCGTGGAGGTTCCTGAGGGCAAATCAGGGCCCTCTGCAGCTCCTGCCGGTCCCTGGGAACTCTGGAGCAGAACTGGGGCAGGTCCAGGCTGCCCTTGGGTGGGGCTGCCTCGCATTAGGGTGTCTGGGGGTACTCTTACCCTGAGTTTGGGATCCTCAGTGGCTTGAGGTGGCAGTTCCTGGTCTCCCTCTTGCTGGACACCCGAGAAGGTTCCTGCGGGCGGATCTGGGCCCTCTGCGGCTCCTGCCAGTGCACTGGAGCTCTGGAGTGGATGTGCAGTGGGCTGTCTCCACCGGGGTCTCTGGAGCGACTCTTGCCCTGAATTTGGGCCCCCCAGTGGCTAGCGGCTGAGGCTGTGTGTCCACGGGAGCAGCGCTAGGGGCCCTGCGTGGTTGGGTGGGCGCTGGAGCCAGGAACCCCGTGTAGAAACAGGCCCCGTCCAGGGCGAGCCCTGGGCTGGGGCTCTGAGCTGCCGCAGCTGAGCTCCGCAGCCACTTGCTGCCAAAGACGCGCTGCTTGTGGCAATGGCTGCTGCCTGGTGGCTCTGCTTACACGTGCAAGTGGAATTCCTGCCGGGGCAGCTGTAGGATGATGTCCAGAAGCTGGCTGGGAGATAGTATTTCCACTACTTCAATCTCTGACTCTGAAGAGACACCACAGCGTCTGCCTAGGCCGCCATCTTGGAACCACCTGCTCTTTCTATTTCTGTAAGGAACAACATTGGGATTTTAATTGGAATCACACTGAATCTGTATAGTGCTTTGGGTAGTATGGCCATTTTGACAATATTGATTTTTTTTTGAATTGTGTCCTTTGTTTCAATTTAATTGATTTCAGCCCTGATTTTAATTATTTCCTGTATTCTACTTGTTTTGGTGTTGATTTGTTCCTCTTTTTCTAGAGCTTTGAGATGTAACATTAGGTCATTTTTTTGTTGACTTTCTCTTCTTTAAATGAATGAGCTTAATGCAATGAACTTTCCTCTTAGCACTGCCTTCATGGTGTCCTAGAGATTTTGATATGTTTTATCAGAGTTCTCATTTACCTCTAAGAATTTTTTTTTATCTTCTCCCTGATGTCTTCTGTTATCCATGTGTAATTCAATAGCATATTATTTAGTCTCCAGGTGAAGGAGTAGCTTCTGCTTTTTATTTTATTATTGATTTCTAATTTTATTCCATTATGGTCTGATAGAATTCAGGGTAGTATCTTCTTTTTTTTGTATTTGCTAAGATTTGCTTTGTGACATAACATATGTTTTATTTTAGAGAAGGATCCATGTGCTGCTGAGAAATAAGTGTATTCACTTGTTGATGAATGAAATATTCTGTATGTATCTGTTAATTCTAAATTATTGATTGTATTATTGAGTTCTAAGGTTTCCTTGTTTAGTTTTTGTTTGGAAGATCTGTCCAGTGGTGGGAGTGGTATGTTTAAGTCACCCAGTATTGTGTTGTGGTCTATTTGACTCTCAAAATTGAGAAGGGTTTATATATATATATGAATGCTCCATTTTGGGGTGCATAGATATTTATGATTGTTATTTCTTGTTGATGTATGGTGCCCTTAAGCAGTATGAAATGACCTTCTTTATCCCTTCTGACTACCTATGGTTTGAAGTCCACTTTATCTGATATGAGGATGGAAACTCCTGCTTGTTTACACACTCCATTTGAGTGGTGTGTTTTTTTCCCATCTTTTCACCTTCAGTCTATGGTTGTCTTTTTCTATGAGATGAGTCTCTTGAAAGCAGCACATTGTTAGGTCTTTTTTCTTAATCCAATATGCCAGTTTATGTCTTTTAATTGATGAGTTTAGGCCATTCACATTCAGGATTATTATTGAAATATAGTTAGTATTCCTGATCATTTTGGCTTATTTTTGATTTTTAACTTGACTAGGTTTCTCCTTTGATTGATTTTTCCTTCAGTGTAATTCCTCTATTTACCAATTTTCATTGTTATTTTTCATTTCCTCCTCATGGAATATTTTGTCAATAATGTTCTGTAGTGCAGGCTTTCTTGCTGCAAATTCTTTTATCTTTTGTTTAACATTTTTTGTTTCATTTTTTATCTCCTCTGACATTTCATCTACTGTGCTGCCAATGGATTCTATTATTGTAGCATCTTGGTTTGATTGAGGCATTTTCTTCCCTTGTTTTTTCATGTTGTTCATGTGTCTTCTCCTCTAGCAGTGCCAATCGATGGTATTACAGTTTCTACCCTATAATCTTGTAGTGTCCCTGAAGGTTACCAATACTTCACCTCAAGTGTAGCAGGGACCTCGGGGTTGGTCTTTCTGGTCCTGGCTGTTGTCTCCAGACTGAAGCTGGCTGGGACAACTGTACATTGTTAGATATGGGTGCCGCAGTGCAGTTGTATCCTCCTTCAGGCATGTGAGGTTGGATAGGCCAGGGTCAGTCTTCTCCTCCATGAATCAGTTGGGCCAGGGTATGTCTCTTCCTCCTGGTACTCCACTTTCAACTTAATGGGTATTTAACACTCTTTTGACCTCTGCAGGCACAGTGGAAATTCTGAGAGAGCAGGAAAAGATTCTAATATCTGCTGCAACTGTAATTCAGAACCTAAATAAGGGAAACTTGATTTAGTAGGTTTTACTACATTCCAAGCTTTATGCTATTTCCATATTTCTATGGTTTGAGTGTGACCTCAGGGTTCATGTTCTAGAAACTGGGTTTCCATACTGATGTGGAACCATGAAGAGGTAGGAGGGCCTAATGGAAGATAATTAGGTCATGGAGCCTCTGCCTTCAGAATGAATTAATTCTGGTCTCACCGAGTGAATTAGGTCTTAAGAATAAGTTTTTATAAGGTGTGGCCACTCCACATATTTGATCCCTTCTGAACACAGTCAGTTCTCTACCTGTCGCATTGCTATACAGTCAATGAGGTTGTTGTTAGGACACTGGAGGGGTGTTCTTGGATCTCCAGAACTATGAGCTAAGTAAACTTCTTTTCTTTATAAAGTACTCAGTTTCAAGTGTTTTGTTTTAGCAACCTAAAATAGATTAATACATTAGTCATACATTTTCTGGTTAGCATTCTCTTATATAATACATCATGTGATAACTTTGAACCAGTGACATAAGTTAGAAATTCAATTTGTAATGTATTTTCCATGAAATAATTTTCTAGGTATTAAGATAAAGTTTTAAAGACATACAGGTAAAACTTGTTTAAAACATAACTGATCATTTAAATGTATTTTGTTAAAAATCTTACCATAAAATATATCTTGATGCCTAAAATGACAGAAATGAGTGTACATTGTATTCTAGAATCTCATGTTGCTCCGATTACACTTATAAATTCATCACAAACATGATTTTACTTTCTGTCCACCACTTTTCTATATTTTCCATTTTCAACAGTGAGTATATACTAAATTCTTGTGTAATATATTTTTACATATAAAATTTGCTTGTTCAGGATGTGTCAACTGTGTTTTAAGAGATCTTTAAGAGGCTGGTGTTCATAGAGCCAGGCTAACATTAGGCAGATTAGTAATACTTCTTAATTGATTTGGCAGTTAGTTAATAATTATTCTAATAACTGGACAAAAACAGTGGGCTATATCACTATTGGTTCAGTTTATAGTTTCTCAAACAAATAAAACATCTTTAATATTTAACGTCAACACATTATTTTAAGGAGAAATATTGATCTGTTCTATGGTTGGGAAGAGACTGAATCCAGAAGCATGGTGTTTATGTGCTGATATTAAGAATAATGATTTTTATAGAAATTCATAAACCAGAGATATATTCTTGTATCCTCTCTCATCTCAGGTTGTGAAGCAGAACTCCATTTAGGACATTCACCTCAATGAAAGTCAAAGTGATTATTTGCCCAGGTGGGATATTGCTTTCTGATAAATAACCGTAGACTTCAGAGATTTATAGAACTAGAAATAACATTTGGTAGTCTAATTTTTTTCCCATTTTCAATGAAATTCAGAACTCCTTGCGATGTTAAAAAATCATCAATTAATTTTAACAAGCCATTTTCAGAAATATAAGAATTTATGGCTTTTCTCTGCAGCACAGACTAAAATTGTCCTCTCCATTGTAGAAATTAAATGGACCTTAAAAATAGTCCATGTTTATATGCTATTGTCTTAATCAATAAAAATGAGTAAGATGTATTTTCTGGAAAGCAAAATCATGCATTCCCTGTTAATAATTTTTCTCTATTTACAAATAAAAAGTTGCTTTTTCACAAAGTCAGACAGTGAAGTAAATTTAAATTATAGGAAGCCCAGTGTTTTCTTTCTCAGATCATCAGGAGTAATAATGTTCTGCAATTAGAACACATTTGACAATCTGGGGGTGATGAATGAGGCACAAAATGATTTCTGATCTTTCTAAAGCAACTGTATCATTGACTCTCCTAGTATCAGTAACTTTTTTCCCCTTAGAAAATAACATAAAAATCAAGAAAACAGCCTAGGTCAACAAAGCCTCATATTTAAGGTGTGAGATAATATTCTCAGGCCCATACACAATGAGCAAGAAGAGAGAAATGAAAAACCAGTAAGAACAGAAGGCAGAAATTCCCACTAGTAGCCTGGAGCAGTGTACCAAGACAAAGGAGGAGGGGAATGGAGAGCAGCATCCTGATGTTAGGCAACTCATTATTGATTAATGTTTTAAGATTTCTGCAATTTAATTTAGGTTTTATTTGGATATGTCAAGTATCAGCAATAGACTTCAAGGTGCTCACGCAATATGCAGGCTATATATTAAGTGCCAATTAATGGTCTGATTTTGTTTTCTATCTGATTTTGTTTCTATTTGTTTAAACAAATATCAGAAACAGCCAAGATCATTTTGGTGTCATATATTATTAACATTTTATTGACATTTTAAAGGTTATATTCAAAGAATTTTGATTTCCTATTCCAGTTTTTCATACCTGGGATACAAGTTTATAGAGTTAATTGTCATTGCACTCTCCAGTAAGACACTTGATTTTGTAAAAGACTATGTATTCATTTTCTGTTCGGTGCCATAACAGATTAATGCAAACTTAGTGGCCAAAACAATAATCACAACAATAAAGCAAAAATTTAACACATTACAGTACTGGATGTCAGAAGTTCAACAGAGATCTCACTAGGCTTGAATGGAATTGCAACAGGGCTGGGCTCCATTCTGGAGGTTCTGAAGCAGAATGGCCTCCTTGCTTTTTCCAGTTTCTGAAGGCTGCCTTTATTTCTTTGCTCAGGATGCTTCTTCCATCTTTAAAGCCAGTAGCAGTGGGTCCAGTTCTCATGTCACATCTCTCTGAACTGCTCATCTGCCTTCTTCTTCTTCCACTTTAAGACTCATGTGATCAGATTGTGCCCATCTGGATAATGCAGGAAAATCTGCATCTCAAGCTTAGAAGATAAGAAACATTAATTCATGTGAAATCTGTATTTCCTTCTGCCATATAACGTCACATACTTACAGGTTCTGAAGATTAAGGTGCGAGCATCTTTGGGAAGTCATTATTCTTCCTACCAATTCTTATATCTATCTACTAAGCAGGTTTGGTTGTGAGTAGTATATTCAAAATAAAACTGATTTAAATAAAGTAAAGTTTATTTTTCTAACACATAAATGTCCTAAAGGAATGACTAGCATCTTTGAATTATAGACGTTAGAACTAATGATAGTAATGTCAACTAATCACTTGGATTAAAGATCTCATTAAAAGATGAGTTTGTTTCCACTTTAACATCATCAAAATTTTCCAAAATTGGTCAATCCTGGGTATATTTTATGTCATTATACCCAGTTGATTTTATTGTTGGTGAAAGACAATAAACAAAAAGAGTTCTAATCAAGGGCAAAAAGAGCAAAAGCAGGATGACTTGCAGTCTTTTGCATTATATCACATAGCAACTAGCAAAAAGTTGCTAATAGTTAACTATAGTTATAGTTATAGCAACTAATAGTTGCTAATAGTTAACTATTTAAAAGTTTTACGATAAACTGAAGCTCCACAAACACCTTAATGGACGGAAATAATGAACTAATTTTTAGAAAATGAATTTACTAGGAACTATGTGATTTTAAAAATATAGTTTATGAATATAGTATTTTAATATAAATTCATATTTTTCTTAAACTGGTAGTAGATAGAATATATGTTAACTATATAATAACCAGATTTTCAATTTATATTTTAATTTTAATTAACAATATTATATAGAAATTTTTAAAAAAGCATTAGGAATATGACATTCTGGTATGTTCAACCCATGACTGACCATAAAATATAGTTCTGACCATAAAGTATAGTTCTAAAGTATAGTTCTAGTAGCAAGAAGGGCATGGGTAAGGTAGATCACTCCCAGATGAGAGTAAATCAATGAATGAAAAGCCCAGTGCTCTGCCAGTTCCAAACCAGAACTGTGTGTCTCATGGAAATGAGCATATGCAGAATAGGACTGTTGTTTTAAACTATGCACAGAATATCAAGTTAAAGGACATTTAAGCCTGGTCCATATGATATCAAAGGACAATTTTCAGACCAGGAAGGAGGGATTTGATTCAATGTAAAGTCAATATCTTTCTAATAACTAGAACTTGTTGGAAGTTGAATAGACTACAACAATGAGAAGTGAATGATCCATCACAAAATTGTACCTGCACAAAGAATTTATTTCCATAAATATTTTGAGAGAAGACTTAAGTCTAATCCTTCAGTGTTCTTTAATCCTCCAATTGCTCTGGTATTGGAAGTAAGAATTTCTTGACTTTTGATATTCTGTATTTTTTGATATTCTGACTTTTGTGATTTATTTATCTGATATGTTAGGAGTAGAATTATATGTATTATATTTTAATCAATAATATTTAGAGTATTTTGACCATTACTAGTAGCAGGGTATGTAATAAAGAATATATAGAATTGAACTTAGGACCTCAGGTGACATTATGTGATCATGAGAGCAGTGAGAATCATCCTCAAAGTTCTCTGCAGGATGTCCTTACTTTGAAAAGAGAGTAACTTAGATTGACAATTTGCATAACTCACAAGATCCCCAAAATTTATAGGAGAAAGAATCCCTGATAATGAGAAATGTACTTTGTGACAAGGACAGGGGCTTGTTTCTATTTTGTTTAAATAGGTTTAGTTGTAAAAGATGAGCTTATATTAAGTCAATATTCCCATTCAAAAAAAGAAAGTTAAAAAATACACACACACACACACACAACCATCACCATCACCATCAAACAGCAAATACACTTTTTGAAAGCATTGAAAAGAAACAAATCAGATAGACCTAGTGGGCCAAGACCCCAGGACAAAGGGAAATACATCTTGATGAATTCTAAATTGTCTGACACTTTTCCTGTACAGGCATTTTCAAACAAGCAATAAATTGCAGAAAAGTACTTTTCACTGTCTCATAAGGCTGAGTACACAAAAATTGGAATTTAGAGTTACCAAGCAGCCATCATATTAAAAGGCAAGATCCAAAAGAAAGTAATTTGTAGAGAAGTGAGTCTGATATTGTGTGCAATTTGTCTCCTTGAGGCTTTCTGCCAATTCCCAAACAGTGCACAAGAACATAAGCAGAAATTGACACATAAAGTCTAAAGATTAATCGGGGATTTCTGTAGTCCCACATGGGTGAGGAAACAAAAATCAGAGTTCACTGCCTTCCAACAAAATAGTCCCTGGAAATTGAAATTAGACTCTGAATTGATACTCTAAGTTACCACACCCTATGAGTAAGAAAACCTACAAAAACAAACAAACAAGAGCAACGAAACTGAAATTCAGCATTTAATCAAGTCAATTTCTGTCTAGATGAAGACTAGTTTTGAGTGCTCTCTGAAAAAAAATCTAGATTCTCTCTAAATAAAATTGAAAGGCTAAGGAGAATTTTTATAAAAAATGCCTGGAATTTTATTTTTAAATACACAAGCTATACTAAGAGATAAGACCAAATAGCTAAAAAACAAAATGGAAAAAGGAAAGAGAAAATAGAAATTGGTCCACTGACTGTTCAGATATTGAGGATATTAGACCATGTTCTAATCTAATATCAATTTATTAATGGCCACAATGGTGAAAAATAGAACAAAATGTATGATTGGTATATTTTTAAAGCAGATAAAAAGCTAGAAAATTACACACACACACACATACACACATATATATATATGCATATATATGTGAAAAATGGAACCCATAAAGAAGAGTCAAATTGTAATGCTATAGCTAAAACTATGCGTGATAAATCTTAAATAAAAATTCAATAGCTCATTTAATAACATTTTACTTAGAGCAGTTGAAAAAAAAATTCAACTGAATCAGGGAGAGTTTAAAAAGAATACACATACAGAAAAGAACACCCGAGCCCATTAAGACTTGATAATTTTTGCTTTGTTTTTGTTTTACCACCTGTGTAATTAATATTTATGAGAACAGAAACAATATTTGAAAATCTAATGACCACAACTTTTCTAGACTAATGAAAAACACTAAACCACAGATTAAAGTGCTCTGATCCACCTAGGATAAATGACACAGAATAATATCTAAGTGTATAATTAAAAAGCTCCTAAAAATATAAATTGAAAGGAAATTGAAAAGAGAAGAATGAGAAAGGAAAGGAAGAATGCATTACCTCAAAGGGTCAGCAGCACTGACAGCTGACATTTAAACCAAAATGACTGCAGCCAGAAGGAAATGGCATATCTTCAATGTGCCAAACAATAACAGCAGTAACAACAAAACAAATCCAGTAAAAATATGTTTGTAATAAACACCAAATGAAGATATTTTCAAGCATAAAAAAAATAAACTGACCTAATGTATTATTTACCATATATGTTAAACTTGTGAGATCCAGTAGGGTAGTTTAGTAGAAAATTTATACAGCAAATACATATGTTGAAAATAAGAATGAAGCAATCAACTACATAGATCAAGAAGTTTTATACACAAAACTAATTAAATACAAGGACATTAGCATAAAAACTTTATAATAAAGTAGAAAATGAAAATAATACATAAAAAGTGTAAAAAGAAAAAAATTACCACACTTGAAAATGTATTATTTACATAATTTAAATTGATAAACTACCAAGGCTGATAAAGAAAAGAGAACAAATAAAAATAATGATTATTCAGAATGAAAATGTAGAAAGAAAATCTACAGATGTTAAAATGATAATGATAGAAAGTTATGGAGAAATTTAAGACACTGTATTTGACAATTTAGATGAAATGTATGAAGTCCTCAGAAAAAAAATTTACCAAAATTAACTCAAATGAATATGAAGACCCAAACAGTTTTCCAGCTTCTAAATAGACTTAAGTTTAATTAAAATTATTTCCCAAACAATACAGGCTCTGAGGAATCTGTTGTAGATTTCTTTCCAATACTTAATATAGCAAGTACATGAAGTTTAAATAGAATATCCTAAAGAATAGAGAGGGGGTACTTTTCAATTCACTTCAGAAGACCAGCATAACCTTGCAACTATAAGCTGAAAAGGAGATTATATACAGGAAAAAAATACCTATCTGCACTCTCATGAACACAGACGCTATAATAAATTACAAACTTAATTCAGAGATATAAAAAAAAGATCATGTATCATGACCAAATGGGTCTTATTCTCGGAATGCCAGTAGGTATTTAATTTAAGACACTGTATTTGACAATTTAGATAAAATGTACAAAGTCCTCAGAATTCAGTATGCCAAAATCAAGAATCAATAAATGGGATGGATTAAAATTAAAAAGCTTCTTCTTAGCAAAAGAAATAATCAATGAGGTGAAGAGAGAGTCTACACTTTTGGAGTAAATTTTTGCCACATGCACATTAGATAGAGCACTAATCTCCAGTGTATATAAAGAGTTCAAAAAAACCTAACACCAAAAAAAAAAAAAAAAAAAAACAACCCCACAAATAACCCAATCAATAAATTGGCTGAGGAGCTGAACAGACACTTCTCAGAAGAAGATATATAACTGATCAACAAATATATGAAGAAATGTTCGATATCTTTAGCCATTAGAGAAATGCAAATCAAAACTACTCTGAGATTTCATCTCACACCAGTCAGAATGGCAGTTTAAAGAATACAAGCAACAGTAAATGTTGGCAAGGATGTGGGGGGAAAAGACACACTCATTCATTGCTGGTGGGACTGCACATTGGTGCAGCCAATCTGGAAAGCAGTATGGAGATTCCTTAAAAACCTTGGAATGGAACCACCATTTGACCCAGCTATCCCACTCCTCCCTCTATACCCTAAAGACTTAAAATCAGCATATTACAGTAATACAGCCGCTTCAATGTTTATAGCAGCACAATTCACAATTGGTAAATCGTGGAACCAACCTAGATGCCCTTCAATAGATGAGTGGATAAAGAAACTGTGGTATATATACACAATGGAATATTACTCAATATTGAAAGAGAATAAAATTTTGGCATTTCCAAGTAAATGGATAGAGTTGGAGAATATCATGCTAAGCAAAATAAGCCAATCCCCCAAAACCACAGGCCCAATGTTCTCTCTGATAAGTGGATGCTGATTTATAAAGCGGGGGCAGGGGGAGATGGGAAGAATGGAGGAACTTTGGTCAAAGGGGTGGTTGGAGAGGGGAGGGGTCATGGGGACAGGAAAGATGGTGGAATGAGATGGACATCATTATAACCAGTGAAATGAAAAGTTGTGCTCCATTTGTGTACAATGAATCAAAATGCATTCTGCTATCATGTGTACTTAATTAGACTAAATAAATTTAAAAAATAATGCAGTATGCCTGTAGCAGACAGAACTGTGGCCCCTAAGAACATCTGTGATCTCTAGAACCTGTGAATATGTTACATTGCATGGAAAAAAAAAGTTAAATTTGCAGCTAAAATTACAATTGCTAATCAGCTGATCTTAAAATAGGGAGATTATCTTGGGTTATCTGGGTCAACCCAATGTGAACAAGAGAATTCATGAAAGGTGTTATTTCACTGATATTGAAGAGAAAGGACAGAGACCATGCCAAGAAATGCTAGAGGACTTTAGAGGCTGGACAAGGTAAG
The DNA here is from genome assembly GCA_004024805.1 of Geosciurus inauris. Taxonomy (NCBI): domain Eukaryota; kingdom Metazoa; phylum Chordata; class Mammalia; order Rodentia; family Sciuridae; genus Geosciurus; species Geosciurus inauris. Next base: position 10,162 of record PVHX01025578.1, on the reverse strand, counting down.
AAAATGGATTCTGTCCTACAGTCTCCCAAATGGAATGTAGGTCTGCTGACACCTTAATTCTAGCCCACTGGGAGAGAGGTATGACTGGTTTTCATTTGCTGGTTTATGTTAATTTGACTGGTTCCTGGTAAACTATTATGGCAGTAATAGAAAGCTCATAAAATATTCTCATTCATATAATAAAGTATAAAAATCATATTATAGCCAATAGACACAGAAAGTTTGCTCAGTTTCAGTGCTTGCTCATGATTAAGATAATATAACTAATAAACTAGGAATAACAGGAATTTTGTTAATATGATAAGTGTTATCTAAAATTATTCCATTTCAAATATATATTTGTGATTTTAGTTATGGTATTCATATATTCCTCTAAAATATATGAATGGGATGCTTACTAGTACATTGGGATGTACTAGTACTAGTAAGTTGGGATGCTTGCTAGTACATTTCTATTCACATTGTAATTAGTACATTTACTAGTACATTTCTATTCACATTGTAATAGAGGTCTTTGCCATTGTTCTAAGGCAATACAAATAAAAATGTAAATATCTAAAAGAGAGAAATAAAGTGATCCTATTTCTGAAGATTACTTCTTTTAGAATATTCTATCAATCTTTATTAAAAATTAAATTTAGAATGTTATGACTAAGTAATGTAGTCTGTTTGTCCAAACATTATAGATATAAAAATTTCATTTAATGCTTGTAAACTAAACTACAGAACTTAGTTTCAATATACATTTTAAAGAAGTGTATTATTATTTTTTGAAGCAGGTTTCTATGAGCATTTTTAGGATCTTGTTACCATCGGCCCTGTAATATTTGGAGATCATTGTATCCCAGACAATGAAAGCTGGATGAGGCCACTGCTGAGCGCTTTAACAGGAGTCTGATAAACAGATGGAAATTTCACTGTTATATTCAACGGAATTCAAGCAGTCAAAACTGCTCCTGATGGAATGAAGAAAGAGTAACAAACTATTAGTTCTTTAAGGCAAAAATACCTGGACGTGTTGTACAGAGACTTCCTTCTTATCAGAAAGATAGATATACACTGCAAAACCAAAAGCATCCAGATCATTCAGAGAAGCAACCAAATGCTTTATGGATGCTAGCACTTTGCAAATCTTTAAGTCTATTCTGATACTGGGAGTCCATGTAGAATACGTCAAGCACGGTAGGGAGAATTAGAGCCTCTTGAGCTACAACTTGCAATTTTTAAAATTTTAACATATTTCTAAAAGAAGTTATTTAGCCTAAAACACAATTGCCAATTTCGCAAAGAGACTTCTCTTATTTTTCAAAGATGTCTATTCAAAGATACCCAGTTTGCACAGTGCTACAGTGTAATGTGCAACAGGTCAAAAGTATGAAAGATTTTGCACTTATCAAAATCAGGAGAGTGCAACTGAAGTTACAAAATAAGTCATCTGTAGTAATTTACCAGGTTACACAGCCCACTTTAATGAGAACTAACATGGGTTTGCTTTCTTGATGCAACAGCAGGCTTTGATTTCAGACAGAAAGGACACTAGACTAGTTTTTGAACAATTTTGAGTATGATATGTCTGAAAAATTTATCATTTGGAACAAGATTTTTGTTTTTTGTTTTTTGTTTTTTCATTGTCAGTACTGGTGATTAAGCTCAGAGCCTCACATATGCTAGGTGAGTGCTCTACCACTCTTCAGCATCCTCAACCCTTTCCATTTTATTTTGAGATAGGATCTCCCTCAATTTCCCACACTGGCCTTGAACTCATGATACTCCTACTTCAGCTTGCCAAGTTGCTAGAAGTACAGACATGCACTACTATGCCCAGCTGGATAAAGGTTAAAATAGATGGAAGAGAGGAATGGATCCCTCATATAGACTGTTCACCATCCTGTCCATTTTACCCAACGGCATGTAAATTCAGGAAATCTGGGCAGATCTGCAAATCACTGTATTAATGACAAAAATGCAGTAATATGGACAAATTATGTTATCTTATGTTTTCTTCATTATAGCATAGATAGTTTGAATAAGAAAAACGTGGAAATTATTTGGCAAATCAATCAAAACATACATGCCATTCCACTCCACACCAGAGACCCTTCTAGTATTTAATGGAACTGTTTAAATCTTCCTGAAAATCCTACATTTGATTTTCAGCATCCCTAGTCAGTTCTATTATGTGATTTCCAAAGCCTACAAATTTTGAGTCATATGGAAGATTGTACAAAATTCCCCCCTGATGATGACAACTTTATTCAACTATCTGAAAGCTAAGTAACAAGTGCTAGTATTTTTTATATCACTCAAAACCAGTCTTTCCTGTACACAGGCAGGGAACCATTTAGATCGTCTGAACATAGGGATTATTAGAAGATTAGCTAAAAAAAAACAAATTTCTTAACTTTTATGAGGTGTCAGCAAATTGTTTTTTGTAAACAGTCAGATAATAAATAGTTTAGGCGTTGCAGACCATCTAATTTTGGTCAAACTATTCAACTATGCTCTCGTAGTATAAAAGTAGCCATAGCAGTTATAAATAAGTAAATGGGCTTGACGATGTTTAAATAAAGCTTTAAATACAAAAATACGTGTCTTGTAAAATTTGGTGGTCCATACCCAACCCTTTTCACTAGGTCATTTCTGAAATTCTATTATTCTCTTATTCTAAGACAATGATCCTTTTCATAAAATAAAAGCAACTCCATGTATTATCAGCCATCATATACAATTTTGTAAAAATGATCTTTTAGTTCCCAAAAAAACTGCATTTCTAAAAGGACACTTTAAAAAATCTGAGATATCCAGGCATAAATGAAGTCTACATTTGGCATAAATTATGGGAAAAATTGAATTTTAAAAATTAGGAACAGGCTGAGCATGGAGGCAACACTTGTAATCCCAGATGCTCAGGAGGCTGAGGCAGGAGGATCAAGAGTGCAAAGCCAGCCTCAGTAATGGCAAGGTGCTAAGCAACTCAGTGTGACCTTGTCTCCAAATAAAATACAAAACAGGGCTGGGGATGTGGCTTAGTGGTTGAGTGCCCCTGAGTTCGATCTCCAGTACCCAAAACAAAACACAACAAACAAAAATTAGAAATAAACCTCTCAGTGACAAAAGAATTTTTCCAGGCTCCCTGTCAACTTTCATTCACTCATTTATTTATTCAACTATTCAGAAAAATATTACTGAGCACTTACTATGTCAAGGAGAACTATACTTGTGCTAAGAATAGGATAATAAATGCAGATTGGCAAAGACCCAGCCTTTTCTGGAGTTTTTAGTCCAATAGGTAATAAGAGACATCGAGTGAACAGAAGTGTAATGGATTCTGCCCAAGATATGTAGAAAACTGTCAAAGCAGATGGCAACAGATCTTTTGTAGAAGGCAGAGATGAAGTAGAGTGGGCATGTGGAGAAAACCACCCTGAGAAAGCCATGTATAAGCCATGGTATTAAGAATAAGCAGAGTTGCCCAGAGAGGAGAACTGAAGGTGACAAGCCACAGAGTACTTTTGGTTTTGTTATTTAACTTTTCTAAGGTCATACCCTTCATAACTGTATTGAATTATGATATAAAGACATTTTGTTGCACCTGGGACAGCAGAATAAATATTTTCTTAACTGCTATTGCTGGATTGATATTTCAGATGCTTTAGAAAAGAAATGAAGTTTTTTGTAACTCCCTTGAAAGAGCTTTCCTGAACTCTTGGCCAAAATTTTGCCAAGCTTCGTGTTCATCCGTCATCTATGCATCAAATATAATTAGTTCATGGAGATGAAATCAAAGACACAATGAAAGAAGTTTGTGTTTATTGATGAACATTTATCTAAAGAAAGAAAGAAAAAATAGAAATAGAAGGAGGTGGGAAAGGAAAGTTAGTCTTGATGTGGATAGATCCTCACCAGTGACTAACAGCAGGAAAAATTCTCAAGTGCATTTCTGAATAGCTTTAAGCTTAAAATGCCACCAAAAGGCATTGGGAAATTGTTTTGTAAGTAAATGTCATATCTGTAAGAAGTCTGACTAATAGACTCTCTGAACAGTAATGGCTTGCCCTCCATAAAATATACACTTAATTTTATGAGAATTTTTCATAGTGTAATGGGTAAATGTTTTGTCTTCAAACCAGAATGCCCCTGATAAAAACTGCATTTATTTCTTTATATTACAGTATTTAATACTCTGTATTGTGGGAGATACACTATAAGTTTACAAGACTTGGGTCAAGAGAATTGGTACAACCCTGGCTGGCTTTATGATCCCATCTGACATTTTCATGCAGGAGTGATGCCTGCGACTTCTGCAAGTGGTGTAATGTAAAAGGGCAAATGCATTCATACAGTTATCGTCTCTTCCATCACACATCTTTATGGCTGTGAGGTTTCCACATTCAACATAGATTCTCGTGGAGGACTGTTGCCTGGAGGGATTTCAACAATTCAGATCCAGTAGACTAGACCCTAATATATCAGGCAAGTTGTTTTCCAAGTGGAATATTATTAGCATGTCACAGGGGGAAAAATTATTGATAAATTTCCCAAAATAACTACCATAAGTTTCAATATCAAAATCAAGAAACAGACATCCAAAAACTGTTCATGCATATAGGTCAATATACTGACATAACTGTTCCCATTTGAGAAAAGAGAGTTATTTGTACACTGACATAACCATTTCAAATTAAGTTATTTTTCTTTAAGGGCCATAAAACAGCACTAAGCACACAGAGAGATGTTTGACTCTTATTTGTCAAGTATCAGATCAGTAGAAGTACCTTCCAAATTTGAATCTCCTATTTAAAACTTCTCATGGTTAATGTCTCTCTCCATTTCTGTAGTACTTATCCCATTGGAATCTTAACTTTCTTTGAGTGTTTTTTGAATATCAGTCTTCCATAAAATACCATACGTGTGTCCATAAGTGTGACACAATGTCTAGTTCTGCCCACTTCTACATCCCCTGGAGGTGTTCACAATGGTGAAGGACAGACATAGAAAGCTATGTACCAGATGAATGAGTCAGTGAGTAGGAGATTACATATTATGAAAACCAATAAATTTACAGAGGGATACATATTATGTTTACATATAGGCAGAGAATCAGCTACAAAATGATTTGATTTGGGAGCTCAGTCAAAAGAATTCTCTTCATAAAATTATATCCATAATCACCTGTACAAATGCAGTTAATTAAAAATATTAGAAACTTAGTATTTTCTTAGTAATTTCCTGGTAAAATGCAACAATCCATTACCAAAGATACTACATTAGATAATTAAATTTATAGCTGAGTTTGCTATAGTCTGTCTATCTATGGGTCTGTCAATGAGTGAGAAAATTTTAAAGATTCACTTTTTCAGATTATTCTTGGCCTGGTAAATAAGTAGTAAGTGAGAGTGGGAAGGAAGGAGTAAAGAAAGTGGCAGGGGAGGTTGGAAAGGAGGAAGAATTTGGAGTTTGCCATAGTGAGGTGGTTCAGAGCTTGGGCTCTAACAGTAGACTGTCTGGGATCATAAACCTCTTTCTGATGTGCACTGACTATGTGCCTTCTGCAATTTATTTTATTTCACTATGTCTTCAGTTTCCAAATCTGTAAAATGAGGATATCAATGTGCCCACATTATTAAGCAATTGAGACAATTAATTACAGTAACATCTATAAAGTGCTTGGAAAAGAGATGTCATGTTGTGAATGCTGTGCAGTGCTAACCGTTAATTTCCACCTGTCTGGTAAGCCCTATATACTTTAGATTCATATTATTTCTCTTTATAGAGTTTGACAATATTATGAAAGAATGGAAAATCATGGTCCAAAATTTAAGAGATACTATAGAAAGGAGTTTGCACATAGATCTTTTTACTGAATGTTAAGCATGTGCATTTCCTCTGGTATGCAGTAAAAACAATTAGGGTAGAAAAAACAGGAAAGTCATATAAATAAAATATTAATATAATTAAAATATTAATGCAACTTCTATGTCAATGTTCTAAGTGTTCTAGATATATATTCATAATGTATAAAAAATAAAATAATAACCAAGAATATTGGCAGGATAATTTTTTAAAACAAATATTCACACATAAAAATGAAGATAAGGGACTCAGAAGAGCAGCCCTGTCTCATCACCGCTTATGGGGCCAGAATGGCCACCAGGTGGCACTCAAATTTCAAATTGGAATGCAAATTAGATAAGACACCTAAATTCTCCAAATATTTATTCTCTCTTAAATTTTGTTATACTGCAGAATTGCTCTTTCTTCCCCTTATCTATCTAAATACTTAGAAGGTCTACAAAATAAAGCTGAATTTCCACTGTACAATCAACATAATGTTCATCACTTTAATTATTTTTATTAATACATATATGTTGGTTCGACTGCAAAACAAACTAAGTATTATTATTCTGTCGTCAGAATACTTTCAGAAAAGAACCTACGTTCAAGGTAGTCTAAAGATTTTAGACTACATCAGTTATCAGTCTTTCCATACTAAAACTGTAAGAAAAAGTCAATTAGAAACACTGTAATCCTAAAGTACACTTGTAATACTTCCTATACCCATGACCTGCTTGTTACATACTTGGCTTTGAAACATTAATGGAAATTTCTAGAATCTCCACCAGTGGTTTTTCCAAACATCCAGTGCATCTCTCAAGCTGTCTTACTCAAAAGATAAACTTGGCATGGGAGAAATAGTGTTTAGTGACTAAGAAGGAATTAGAGAATTATAAAGCAGATACATTGGGCTTTCTGTTTCAGGACTGAAGGAATTTGAGAGAATTGAAAAGGGATTCCCAAATATCAGAAAATGCCAGAATAGTCAATTTATTAAGCAAGGCATAATATTTAAAGGCTGTCATTAAATAACCTATAGCAAACAACTTTATAGAAGTCTAGATACATTTGAAAATGGATACCTAAATCTGTAGTTTATTCAGTATTCACAAGTTTATAGATGACAAGTCATGCACCAATCACTGCTCTCTGCTATATGCTGTGAATATGAGTGAAAATAATTTCCCAATTCAGATGAAACACCTTATATTGATACTCATCACATAAAGAGGTGAAATGATTTCTGAAAGTAATAAGTGATACAAAAAAAAGTAAGCAGAGGAAAGACTTTTGAAGATTTGAATGTCCAAGAACAAATCATTGTGGGAAGTTTTGTAAGTGATGGTCACCAGCAGGAAAATTATCCTATATAAAGACCTAGGTGACCACACGAGCTAGGTCTAGATTGTATATTTGGCAGAAAGGGGGCCTGGTGGCCAGGATTGAATATGTATTTACTAGAGAGACAAAACTGTTGCCAGGAAAAAATAGTGGGAAGTCAAATGGGCTTTGGAGCAAAATTTGTATGATCTTATTTATCTTCAACATATGATGTACAGTGAGAGCAGAGAAATGCCATGATCTAAATTTTAAGACCACTCTGGCTGCTCCTGGAACAGTCCATTTGGGATGTGGGTTAGATGGGCATGGTAACTGTAAAGATGGGGAAAAGTGAGATATAAGAAAAGAAAAATGTTCAGGAATAATAGCAACTTTTTGTTTGATCAGTGGAAGGTAAATTAATTTTAAAAATTTTGGAAGGAAAATACATTTTGGGGAAAAATCAAGATTACTCTATTTTAGCCAGGTTATGTTCCAAAAGCCTATCAGAACACCAGACAGTCTGACATTTAAACATTTGGGTACATGAAGCTCTAGGGGAAAAAAAAATCAAGAATGATGATTTGGAAATGTTCAGAGCAGAGATGCAGAAATGGAACTTACCTATTGAAGGAAAACAGATAACATTTTAAGAGAGATCTTGCAATCATACCAACATTTATTGCTTTGACAGACCATAAAATCATTGTAAAAGGAAATGTAAAAATATAGTGTTTTTAAATTTTCCAGGGATTTGTCATAATTAGACATAATAAAACACACACACATGAAGGAAGCAGTTATTTACCCCCACATCCCTAAAGAGAGGAGGCGTAGACTGTCACGCAAGGTCACATGAACAAGCAGGATTGATCAAGAAGCAGAAGAAGTAGAGGAAAAGGTGGGTCAAAAACCTTTAAGTGTTTTCACAGGAAGGAATGGGTAGGGTAGGGGAAGACTGTCTACTTTGAATAATTTTTGTGACTCTAGGGCATAGAAATTGTCTCTAGTTTTCTGGTATTTGGTGTTTGAATAATTAAGTCAAGGAAATATTGACCAGGATTGTTAGTTCCCCTTGAGAGCCCTATAGAGATAGTGTTTCGAGCTGGGCTAGTTGGCACAGACCTGTAATCCCAGCAACTCTGGGGAGGCTGAATCAGGAGGATCACAAGTTTAAGGCCAGCCTGGGCAATTTAGCAAGAGCTGATCCCAAAGTAAAAGAAAAATTAAAAATAACAGGGAATTTAGTTCAGTGCTAGAGAAACTCTGGGTTCAATCCAAAGTACAAAAAGATAAAAGAAGGTTTGGGGGAGTATGAACTTTCTGGTTTTTTTGATTTGCATAAGAAAGGTGCTCTTGGAGGGGAATTATCATTTGCTTTCTCTAGGAATTAGCCTACCTGGGAGTGGCAGTCTATAAGATCAGCAAGTCCCCAGGGTGTCCAAGTATCATAAAATACAGAGAGAAAGCACATTATTAATACATATAGCCTGTGAAGTTAAAACAAAATGAGTAAAATTTGGTTTCACAGCAAAGAAAAAAGTTACAAGAAAGAAGGAAGTGTCATCTATGTCAAAGGTGGCTGAAAGCAGGGAAAGCTGAGAGGAGGAGATGGGCTACTGACATTGCTAGCACAGTTGTCCCAGTGTCCCTGACAAGAGAAATGTCAAAAGAGTTGTGAGACCGATGCCTGACACCATGACTTAAGGACACAATCCAGAGTGGTGGTAAAAAATTTGAGACAGAATCTCGATAAGCCAGAAAACCAAGAAATGGTGCATAAGAAGATTTAATTTTATTTCACCATCTGGGCCTCTAATTTTGCCTGGTAATTTCCCTTCCAGAGATTCTTGGTATTGCCAAAAGAATGCTGAATGCTGAGCCCACCTCCAACTCTCTGCTCTCTCAGCTTCCAAACTTGGACAGCCAGAGCTTCCAGGTACAAAGAACACGGCATAGTTTTCTAGCCCGCAGGGGAAAACAGGAAGGTATTGGCATTTGGGTTCTGCGTCAAAAGGCTCCCTCTGATGATCCTACAGTGATGCTCAAATGAACAGGTGCCCCCTGCACATTCAGGACTCCCAAACTGAGTTTGAGTTACTCCCTCTTCATGAATACACAATCGGATAGTATTACCAGTCATCTGAGATGCAATATGTTCTAACAACTGAAACTGTGGGTTTCAGATCTAGACTGCTAGGATTGAAATTGCAACTCAACCATTTATCTATGGGCACCCTGAGCATCTTACTGAACCGATTTACTCCTAATTTCTCTCATTTCTAAAATGAATACAATAAAACTTCCTACCTCATAGGGTTGAATGAAGTTCATAAGCAAACAGAAGTCTATGATAAGTACTATGTAAACATCAGTAATTAACATTGTTATTTTATGGGTAGAGATAAGGACATAATATAAAAATGAGTGTAAAGAACAGAAAACATTAAAGAAAAAGCAAGGAAAGAAGGAAATCATCAAGGAAATGTACCAGGTATGTTCCCAGATGTGAAGGGCTTGGATTTCCAGATTGAAAAAAAAAAAAAAAAATCCCACAAAGTACTCAGAACCACACATGAAAATGACACACACATTATACTATTCTAGCAGAGTGGAATTTTCATACACATTTAAAATACCCATTTTAAAACTGAAATTTTAAATATGAGAGAAAAAGAAAAATGAACAGAAACTTCACAGCAAGAATATCATCAGTATGAATAGAAAGTAGGTAGCACGCACATGAGGGCAGACCCCAAATCCCATAATGTTCACTGCGGGAAGAGGGGATGCCCTTGAGTGGGTGGTTCTACCAACAGGACAGAGATGGGCAGGGTGCTAACATGCAGGTCAGGGAGCATGGGTGAATGTGCTAAAAAGGGACTGACAAAAGTAACCAAGCAAAATGTCTTCCAAAGGGCAAGACTTCACGCTGTCTTAAGGTAATTAGACAAACATTTTTGTTAAACAATGTAGCAAGGAATTTTCAGAGGAACAGAAGAAAAGA
>PVHX01025577.1:0-22174 GCA_004024805.1 Geosciurus inauris | reverse complement strand
GCTTGTAATCCCAGCACTTAGGGAGGCTGAGACAGGAGAATTGCGAGTTCAAAGCCAGCCTCAGCAATGGCGAGGCACTAAGCAACTCAGTGAGACCCTGTCTCTACATAAAACACAAAATAGGGCTGGGGATGTGGCTCAGTGGTCGAGTGCCCCTGAGTTCAATCCCCGGTACCAAAAAAAAAAAAAAAAAAAAAAAAAAGAAGTTCACTGGAATAAAGAACAAACGGAGCTGGGTGAAGTGGTGCACGCCTGTAATCCTGGCGATTCAGGAGACCCTGGCCGGAGGATCACAAGTTCAAAGCCAGCCTCAGCAACTTAGTGAGGCACTTAGCAACTCAGTGAGATCCTGTCCCTGTCTCTAAATAAAATATAAAAATGGCTGGGGATGTGGCTCAGTGGTTAAGTACCCCTGGGTTCAATCTCTGGTACAAAAACAACAACAACAAAAAACAATGGAATAATTTATGCCAGTGGGTTAAAAAGCAGCAAGCATGAATAAAAGCCCTAAGACAAAACTATATATGGTTTACAGAACTAATTGTACTGTAGCTTATATATTAGGTGCTTTTTTGGTATATCTCTTTTTGGTGAAATGTTCTAAAGGAAGCTGACATGAGATGATAATGTACTTTTCAAATTTAGTGTACAATGTCATCACAAGATTCACTCTCTGGGTACAAAGGAACTGTAGTCATATCCTTCATACATAAAGAGTATCTGACCCATTACAATGGCCAAGAGACTTTCAGCAGTAGCATAAAACTGCAATGGCCTATATATATAATTACTTTGAAAACTCCAGGACATACATTGGGCTTCTATTACCAGCAGTAAAATTTTGGTCAAATAACTGCTCTGTCTCAATTTCCTCATCTGTTAGGATAGAAATAATAAAACTACTTATTGTACAGGGGTGTTGTGAAGATTAGAGATAATAATTTTAAATATCTTGTAATAATAGTCCCTGGCACATAAATGCTCATTGTTACTAACTAATGTCAAGGTTAGAAAAACATAAGATACACACAAAGAATCAAATTCATTATTCTACTCTCATGAGCATCATACTTTAATAGATGGATCTAAGCAGTCACTAACTATAAGAAATTATTCATTTAAAAACCCAATAAGGAGCCAGGTGCAGTGGCACATGCCTGTAATCCCAGTACTTTGGGAGGCGGAGACAGGAGAATCACGAGTTCAAATCCATCCTCAGTGATGGCAAGGAGCTAAGCAACTCAGTGAGACCCAATCTCTAATAAAACACAAAATAGGGTTGGGGTTGTGGCTCAGTGGTTGAGTACCCCTGAGTTCAATCCCCAGTACCAAAAATAAATAAAATAAAAATAAAAACCCAATAAAGAAAATTTTACTATGTTATTTTTGAAATACTAGAAATAGTTTAACATTTTGATAAGCTTTAAAATTTAATTTAGAGGTTTATATGAATACAGGCAATTCATGTTAGCCATCTGTTTGATCAGTTGGTAGTGAGCCTCTTCTTCAACTAATATATTGTCTGATTCCTGTGATCCCACAATTCCTCTCTGGTTAAAAGGATAATACTTACTTCATGATAATATCTGCAAATGTAAAATACTCTGAATAGATACATAATTATAAATTTCTTATTAACCCTCAAAGCCAAAATGTAGGAAGTTAAAATTAAACCTATAGGTCCAGAAGCAGTCAATCTAATCTCCTATACGAACATGAGAACTCTGCCATACTTTATAATCTTCACACTTAAATATCCAAATGCAGCCAAAATACCATAGAGGAATAGAGTCAGAAAGAAATGTCTACAACCAGAAAGCTGATAACTACTTCCACAACTTCTCCTATAGTGGTAATTTCCACTCCCGGGTAGAATTTAATTATATAATTCTTACCAAATATTTTAATGTACACCATCCACAAAACATTTTGCTAGGCTGTAGATATGTTACTGTATTTTTCCCTACAGAATTAGCTGAACACAATTATAATTAAAACACAATACTTAGAAGTAAAATATATGATGATTAAAGCCATATAAATAATGTGGACATTGCTATAGAAATAGAGAAAAGACAGAAGAAACACTGGTGAACAGGGAAGCTTGTGGAGGAGGAAATATCAGAAATGAGCTTTGATTAAAAAAAGAAGAAAAACAAAAAAGGAAGTGAGCTGGATAGTAGCTCAGTGGTAGAGCATTTGTCTAACATGCTCCAGGGCCTAGATTCAATCCTCAGTACTGCAAACAACAAAAACAAACAAATAATAACTGGAGAAGAGGAGAATTCGAAACCACAAAATAGCCAAAGCAAAGATCCTTAGAGAAAAAAAGAAAAGGGTGTGTTTCAGAGATGACAAGTGTACTACTTTGGCTGAAATAGATCATGCCTGTGATCCAATCATAGAAAGTAACAAAAACAAGAAGTCTGACCTTTATTCTAGAGGCAAAGGGGAGCCACTGAAGTATCTAGTGAAAAGAGAAATATGAAAAACAGTATTTTTTGAAAAAATTTCATGATGTTTATAGAATGAAGAAAAGGGAGGGGTGCAGTATAGGATGCTAGCAGGAAAGAGACCAGTTAGAGTGCTAGTATGTTGGTTTGGGCATGAGGTAATTAGGACTTGAACTGTTCCAAGACAATTTTTCAACATGAAATAACCCAGAACCCACACATAAAGCCTTAATGCCTTTTATGAAGACTTCATTAAAAATAGAAAAGCTGGATTGACTTAACCAGAATGATTGTTTTCTCACTCTCCCATATCTTTTTCTGAGGCAAGATATAATCTTGCTCCTTTCTAACCATGAAATGTAACTCCTCCTCAAAATACCAACCTATTTTTCCCTACTTACCTACCGCTCATTCCAGTCTGAACATTCACCTTTGTTTTATGTTACTCTTTACCCACAATTAACCATCTATTCACACCTAACCATTAACTGCAAACCCATGAATTCTTTCCAACTTCAGAGAACAAAACAAAAACACTCATACTCAACTTTCTCTGATATTACCTCTTAACTTTTAGTCTATTCACATGCTATCTTTATATACCCATTACCTGTTCTAAATTCTCTACTCAATCTCTTCTAATTTGACTTCAAGGCTTACTGCTAAAACTATAAGACACACTTTCACATCCAGTCTGTCTGTTCCCCCAAGTATCTCAGGATTTCATGTACTCAATAATAGTACGTACCATTTATTTGGCACTTTCTTCATGGTAGAAAATGTGTCAAGCAATTTATATATTAATTTCACTTAATCTTCAAGATGACCTTATGAGAAAAAAATTCCCATTTCACAGGTAAGGAAACTGTGGGTTGGTGGAGGAGCTTACCCAAGAACACCCTAATAGGACAGTGGGAAAGCAGGGACTCAACTTAGTCAATTATCTTTCAAGGGCTAGCTCTACAGTCTGCTTTATGGGGCCTTCAATATACCTCTGTTGATTACATCTATTCATAAACATTGCCCCACATCATTCATTAAAGATATCAACCATTTGAGAATTACTATTGATTCTATTCCTCAATCTGAACAGTGGCTGTTGAAGAAAACAAAATTTTTACTTCTGTTAACTTCTGGAACTCTGGAAATGATAAAATTAATATGATGTCTTAACATTTCTTCTGAATGTCTTAGAAGGGATTCTTGCATTAGAAGACAACTATATATACTTGTATACTTTTAAGTATATATAGTTATACTCATTTTAACTGTAGGAATCTATGAATCAGATGTTAACATTTAGCTTTTTAAATTCTAGTTCCCAGGAGCAAGGCGGCTCATATAATTGGGAAAAATCCACTCAGCAATATTTTTCAAAACTATATAGATCTGATCCTAGCATGTTATTTAGGTTCTTTCTGTCAAACAGTCCTTTCTTGGTATCCATGGGGGACTGGTTCCAAGACTCCCCAGAGATACCAAAATCTGCAGATCCTCAGGACTCTCATATGGTATTTGCATATAACCTATACCTACCCTTCTGTATACTTTAAATAATTTTTAAATTACTTGAAATCCCTAATACAACATAAACATGTATACAGGCTGTATTATTTAGGGAATAATGACAAGAAAAAAAGACTATACATGGTGAGCAGAGATGCAAGGTTTTATTTTGTTTTTGATACCAGGAATCAAACCCAGGGGCACTCAACCACTGAAGCACATCCCCAGCCCTTTTTTGTATTTCATTAAGAGACAGAAGTTTACTGAGTTGCTTAGGGCTTCACGAAGTTGCTGAGGCTAGCTTTGAACTCATGATCCTCCTGCCTCAGCCCCCCAAGCTGCTGTGATTACAAGCATGCACCACTGCACTGGCTTTTTAAAACTATTTTTGATACAAAGTTGGTTGAATCCATGAATGCAAAACCCAAAGGAATGAAGGGCTGACTGTATTTGTTTTTTTGTAAAATAGAGATTAGCATCATATATTTTAGAAGGGTATGGTGAATATTTTAGAAAGCCTGATATAAATAGTCAACAAAGTATGTTTTTCATTTACTTTCTTTTATACCTAGTATAGTCTCATTAGATTTTAATTCAAATTGTATTATCCATAAAAATAATGAATTTCAATTCATATCCTAAATGTGAATACTACATACACTTTGATCAATGGATTAGAAATGAATACAAGGCCATGGGTTCAATCCCTAGTACCACCAAAAAAAAAAAGACCAAGAATTATAAAAACTCAATCTCCTTCTTTTATTATGCACTCAAGGATTGCTTACAATACCTTTACCATTGTAAGCACAATATCACCAGGCATGGTGGTGCACACATGTAATTCCCAGTAGTTCAGGAGGCCTAGGTGCGAGGACTGCAAGCTCAAAAACCAGCCTCAGCAACTTAGTGAAGTGCTAAGCAATTTAGCAAGACCCTGTCTCAAAATAAAAAACAAAAAGGGCTGGGGATGTGGCTGTGGTTTCCTGGGTTCAATCCCTGGTACCAAAAAAAAAGGTTATAAAATTTAAAAAAACAGTATCAACAGTCTAATTTATAGATACAAATTAATCTGTACTTTTCTGTTTCCGACAAAAATTATGAAGTTTATTTCATTTTAGATAAAGGTATACAATAAAACTTGGCTCCCTCAATTGTTTGCTTTCTCTAGTTCTTCCTACCTGCCTTAGCAGAAGAAAAGCTAGGTAAAGAGAATATCCAGGTGGTACACAGATAGCTAGGATGGGTAAAGATTAAAATCATCAAAGAATATATTCTGGAGACTAATAATGAAGTACAAAATCCTTACATAATTTGAAGTGCATTAGATATTAAAAGAAGAATAAGATAATTAGCCTTTTGATTTAGATAAAGGTTAACCAAAACTACTTTCATATAAGGGTGGATACTAATAACAGGTCAGGAAAATTTATATATTCTGGCTAACAATAGCAAAATAATAAAGGAAATAACTGCTTTTTAAAATATTTTTGTTATTTGGAAGACAGGATATATTGTCAAATGAAATTACTACCCATGGAATAAGAAAACAGCTTTTATCTATTTGCCTCACACCCCTCCCCTCTCCAAACATCCACATATTTCACAGGGCCGCGCCTTACTTTATCTTCTTGTGTAACTCCTCCAGAGGTCTACTTGGGCCACTTTTTTTTTTTTTTTTAAACAAGACTGTCTCCTAATTTGTTTAAAAATGACAAGAATCCCCTGCCCAGGCAGTAGATAATCATTTGAAGGGAATATCAAAATACTACCTTAAAATTATTTTTACATCATCACTCACTAACACCTTAAACAATCTCTCATAAGTGAGCATTTCCGAGGTAACAAGCTCCCTGTAGATGTGTTAGTCTTTAGTTTAAAATATGCATTCATAGTTAAACCAGAATTGGCTATACATTCTATTAGCTACTTTAATAACAGCCTTGGCTTAATCTGAATGAATTCAAAGAACACAGGTATTTAATATCTACTCAGCAATATTTACCATATGACAAAAATGATGCTGCTATCTATAGATTTCTTTGGGGGGGTGTGAAATATTAGAGAACAATTTTTCAAACAAAATTCAACAAAACATAATCAAGACCCAGCTTGAACTGACAGAAAAACCTTCGCAATGTGTTCTTATAATACCCTTCCCATCCAACTACCAAGGGTCCTGAGCTTGTTCAAACCTGTAGTCTCAACCACATTTTGTCTCCACTGGAATCTCCACCTTCCTTCCTACTAGGAGTTTTTCCGGATTTCTCAATCCCAACAGAAAAATCAATGAAGGCTACCTACAGGAATAGTTTTCCTAAAGAACAATCACCAACTTGGAATTCTTTTAAATAAAACAGAACCCAAAATCAGCTTTATAATGCTGAAACATCTAAGTTCCCAGCATATGCCAGACATTTATTTTTTAAAACTATCTGAAGAGACACATAATGTCAAGAAAACTTTTTAAAATTAATAATTGGATAGTATGTGTGATAATATAATCTACCCCTTTGGCTTCACTGACTTGGAAGTTGAGACTCAAAAGGTTAAAGGACTTGTCCATGGACACATATTTTGGAGCACAGCCATGACCAAACAATTCTTGTTTCCTAGTGCAGTGAGCCCATCAACAGGTTATACTATAATTACCATCATCAGTTCAGTCCTTCATACTAAAATATAACATGATACAACCCATGCAAAAATATATAAAAGACACAGCCATGTAAAAATTAATTTGATGACCCCAGTTACTAGCAATCATATTTCTCAGAAATATACTGATATATGTATATAGTCTTAATATACCCCTTCCTTAATAATTACTTCATTGATGTACAGATGTTTAAAAATATTAAATAAAAATGTTTTAAGCAATTTCCACCTGTACTTCATTATAGTTTAAATAATATAGCATTGTTGTAAACTTCAAAGTTTAAAGTAATCATCCCTACAGGACAGTTTAATCAGATAGAGAGGAGGGCGGGGAGAAAACTGTAAGAACAGAACTATAACATCAGGAAAGGAATGTTACTTTGTGCTTCAAATTATTTACTGGCAAAGGAAACATTAAGTCAATAAAGGTAACATCTGAGATTAGAAAAAAGGGAGGAGGATGGGTTATTATCTCCCTTGTTTTGTTTTGTATTCTGTAAAAAAAAGGAATTACAGAAATACAGTCTTTGGGAAAAGACGAATATGTAAAAAGAAAAAAGTATGAAATTGAAGTGTAGGGAGCTGGGGGGACCAACCCTGCTTGATTCCTGGGAACTTTGGAACCAACTAGGCTTGCAGACTGGTTGTCTAAAATCCTATCATGCAAGCCTTCTCGCAGGACAATTATTTTTTAAATTTCTTACTTTTTAAAAATAAGGTGAAAGTCATTTATTCTAGGCAACAATACCTGTCTTTCATATTCTTATAATAACGTTTTAAAACACACTCGGCCCATTATTCCAATTAGCAGGAAACTTGGGGTGAGGGTCGCACACAGATTCCTTTGCTTGGACAACTTAAAAGTATGTGACCTTTGTGGATCTCTACCATGTGGTGCTTGGGAGGAGAGAAGAAAAATGTCTCGGGTGATGAAATTTTCAAAACGTATTTAGAACTGTGGTTGGTAGAGGGCTCTCCACAGCCAGCTGTCTTTCAAAAAAAAAAAAAGCTCCAAGTTTCTTTAAAATGTACAAGCAGAACAGAATCCTTCAAGAACTTTTGCCCAATTTACACGGCTAAAAGGATAAGAAATCAGTAGAATTTACTTCATTTACTCAATTCCTTAATAATGAATGAACTGGAGGCATCACTGACTAGTTCTGAAGAAGCCTCTCAGCCCTGCCCCTGCAAAACCAGAAGCAAATTGTCCAAATCTGGTGTTCTGAGGCTTAAACCGGTTCAAAGGAAGCTTGCCGCCACCCCCACCCCCCTAAGGGCTGGAGCCCCGGACACCGGGAGCCGGTGGGGCGCCCGCCACTCCCTCCCTGCTCGGGAAAAGTTCCGCGGCCGCTCCCGGGCCAGGGCGGCCCGCGGGTCTCGCCCTTGTCGCCTCCACACGAACCCCGCCCGGCCTTCGCCGGCCGGAGGGTCGCGCCCCCTCCCCGCGCCGCCGCCACAAACACTCCGCCCCCGCCTCCCCGCCGCCGCCCTCGCGGAGCTTTAACCCCTCGCCGCCCGCCGGCGGGGAGGAGGCCGGGCCAGGGGGTGGAGTTGTCGCGTCTCCTCCCGGGAGCGCCCGGGCAGACGCCCGGCTTGTTTACAGGCCCCAGGCCTGTCCGTCGCCGCGGCCGCGCAGGCCCGCGCAGCCCGCCCGCCCGCCCGCGGCCCGAGCGCCGCGCTTACCCGGAGCAGCCGCGGGCGGGCAGGTCCCTGGTCGGCCGAGGCGGCGGCGACGGCAGCAACAGCGACCGGGGAAGGGGAGAGGAGGGGGTCACGGTGGCGGCGGCGGGCCGGGGAGGGGGCGGAGGAGGGGAGGAGCCGGGCTGCGTCCGGGCCCCCGGCTCTCGGCGCCCTCGCGGTTCAGATCATCCGGGCGTTGGAGCGGGAGGCAGAGAGCGGGTCCCGGAGAAGGAGGAGGAAGAGCCGAGGATTCATCGCTTTCGCACACCACCTGCCTGGCGTCCCCCCACCCCCCTCCCCAACCACCGGTTCCGGACTGCAGCCGCCGGAGCACCCGAAGCTGCGGACCGGACCGGCGCGGCGCGGAGACCACTGCTCTCTAGCTCCTGAGCGCGCTCCCGTCCCTAGCGCCGCCGCCGCCGCCTCTAGCGCGGCCCCGCGCAGGCGCGCTCACGACGGCGCCGCCCCTCCCCCACTCCTCCGTCCGCTCCGCCCCGCCGGCTCCTCCACCGCTACAGCTGCGGCTCAGCAAAGCAGCTGGAGAGACCCGGATGTCGTAGGGCAGGAACTGCGGCGAGGGCCGGCAAGAGGGGGAGGGGCGACCGCAGATGACGTCACTGCCCTACCCGGCTTCATTTGCTGCCTCTGCTTCGCGACCGGCGCCCCAGGTTGGGGACGAAGGGAGAGTCTGAATTCGGGATCCGAGCCAGGACCGGGGCTTTCAAGCTCCGGTGCCAGGGTCTGGACAGAGTGTGCGCTACCGTTCCGAGCCCCATGGATTGAGAACCACTCAATCTGGCTGTTGGTGGAGCGGAGACTCAGAAGCTACGCCTAGGGCGTCCGAGCCTCAGACCCAAGGCTCTTTCATGTACCTGAAAATATACAGCCCACAGCGAAGACGCTGCCTAGCAGCGTCGAATACCAGCCCCGAGCTTTCGACTTCGCTTGGGCGCAGTCGCGGTCCCTTCGAAAGTGAAATCGGTCCAGGCAACAGCCAGCTCCCAGCCTCCAGAGCCCCATACCTCCGGAGTCTTCCTTCCCCAGTGAGCCTCGGAGGCCCATACAGGTGCCACGACACACACCTTGAGTCCCGAAGAGCAAAAGTACACGCGCCCTATCACCCACTCACATGCGAGTGCAACTGATTCACGCACGGGGCTGAGTTTCTGGCAGGTTTTCCCTCTGTAGCTCATGGGATTCCACATTGTATTTTTTTGTACATGTTAAGTGATTCTGTCACTTAACATGAGAACCTCCCAACGACCTCCAGTCGGTAAACGGAATCGAGGATTTTTCAAAAGCTGAAGGATGATCAGAAACATAAATAACAGCTGCTTGTGTTAAGAGCTAGAAATGAGCTAAAGTTAATTGAAACTGCACGTGCAGGCGGCCAAAATCCAGTTTAGCTAGCTAGACCACAGAAAACCTGACCCACGCTGCTTGCCGACGCCGGGGATAGAATGACAAACCCTGGGCAGCCAATGAATCAGAATTGGAAAGCAGTACATCACCAGCACAGGCTCTTATTGGCTAGGGTGCCTTTCTCTCGTCAGAGGCTTAACCCTTACACTACATTCGCAGAACAGAAGTTTAAAAGAAAAATTCGTACTAAAGATGTTCTGGTACTTTACAAAGAAAACCCAAGCACTTAATTGTAGGAGGAAAGTACTTTAAAAAGAACATCTAAAAACACTAAACGAACTGAATTCTGGCCAGTAAAAAGGCATATTTGTGGCGGTCTCTCCACTTTATCTCAGGAGCTTACTGTAGCAATTTGCACCCTGTTACTTTGTATCTCTTAAAATCACTGTTACCCGAATTCTCAGATCAAAAGCAACCCGAATTTTTCTCTCATTCTGCAAACATTATTTAACTGCATTTAAAGTTGTGAAAGACTCTTCTAATTTTTCCAACATGATTTTTTAGGAAAGGTTCTATTCCCTACACTTTTAGACCAGAAACCTAAATCAGGATCAAATATCATGAACAGCCACTGGTGTATGGTGGGGATTAGAATTTCTTAGAGGAAGATGAAGATGGATCTTTTCCAGGTATACTAAGGAAAAATAAAATTCACTATGCATTTGGTCCCAGAATCATTTGAGGACA
This sequence comes from Geosciurus inauris, assembly GCA_004024805.1. Lineage (NCBI taxonomy): Eukaryota > Metazoa > Chordata > Mammalia > Rodentia > Sciuridae > Geosciurus > Geosciurus inauris. The sequence continues at coordinate 11,768 of PVHX01025577.1, read as the reverse complement.
CATTTCTTAATTCTGTACACACCAGCCAAAAACAAAAAAGAAATTAGATCAAAGATCTTTGAAACTCTGCCTTATTGGAATCCTTAATACTTCAGACAAGTAACAGCATGATTAGCATGCTAGTGGACTCATTAACATTCTGAAATAGAAAAGCCCATGTGGCAACCACCACTTGGAGAGCTCTTTAAATCAAATTTTCTTATTTAGAAGACTGAAGCTGGCTCACCAGTGGCAGTAGTAGACTTTAGAGAACCTGAAGATGTTGCCTATCTTTCAACTTTCTTCCTTTAGGCTTTCATACCCTTCATTTCTTTTTTCTACACTTGTAAGAGAATCTGGGTCAATTGTAGCAGCAGAGATTAAAAAAATAGAAAAAAAATGAACATGAAGAGATTTTTAAAGAGTCTGCACTGTGTAGCGCAATCAAGCTGTACCTTCCCACTATTTCTTACTGTGGATATAGTTCTATAGTATTAATTAGGAAACTCATGGATATAACATTAACATTTTAAATTTGGAACAAAAATATATTATCTGATTAAGTATGCTTGATAGTATGATACTTCTTTCTCTATTATTAAACCCTAAGCTAAGTGGGAAGGGACAAAATATGTAGAAGAGACAAAAAAAAAAATTAAAATTTTTCTTCTTTTTTCTGAACTATGACTTTATTAGAGCCTCCAACAAATATAAGTACAAACTTCAAAGTAAGTAACTTCAAATATTTGTACAAACTTCATAGTAAGTTTTTTTGAAAAAAATCAGTTGGGAATATTTTGATGACTATATTTTAGTGATTTGTATAGGTATCCTATGAAATCATCCTATTGTGCTTTGGAAATCTGTATATTTCAGTTTAGCAAAAAGGAAGGAGGTTATCTGAAAGATTGGCTTTGAAGCCCTGAATTTACTGTATGTTAATTAATAGCCTAATAATTGAGAGACTTGAGGTGAGGACGGGGACTACAGTGAAGAGTCTAACGCTTAGTCTGCTCCATTTCCTCTACTATCCTGATCTAAAGAAAAGTCTTACATTTCTTGTTCCCTGATTACCATTATGAATTCATCCAGGAGAGTTACCCTTGCATGGCCTTGTTTGGGCCTCTCAAAATACATCTCAGGAATTTAAGTGACTTCCCAAGGGAAGGGGGGGGGTGACCTGAGAATCCCCTGCCCTGAGCCATACATCCTTCCACCCCACAGCCAAAGCCAAGGAAGAGTAGGTCCAACTCTTCCTTCCACCTCCTCCTTCACTACCTGATGTATGTTTTTTTCTCTCCCACAGCCACTTCATGTGTCTTTTTCTTCTCTTTTTTCTGCTTCTTTTCTCTCTTCCTTCTTTCTTCTTTCTTCCTCGTATCTCCTTTGCCTTTCTTTTCCTCATTCTTCTCATACCTCTTTTCATTAGTTTAGTCCCAAATGAGCTTCTGCTACCCATTTTCTCTTGAAGATGAACATGTGAGCATATACTCTCCCTAAACTAATTTTGTTCAGGGCAGGTACATACTCCATCCCATTGTCCTCCCTCCCTCCCCCCTTAATATAGCATGTTATGGAAAACTTAGCTGTTTACAGGACTGTAACAGAATGAAAAGGATTAGAGAATCCTGTCATGTGTGACATCACAGGGGCAGCCCTGCTAGGGTGGGGCAGAAGGGAATCTGCAGTCTTGTGTTGCTGCTATGTCTTTTCCTGGCCCCTGAGAGAAATATGGGCAACTGTGAGTGCCACAGGGCAAGTTCTAGGTAATTTTTGGGGTAGGCTTTCACCTCAAGCTAACTGTATATAGCCACAGCCTTACAATACTGAATCTTGTCAGATAAGTTTATCTGTTCAACAGATAGTTACTGTGTGCCAGGCCCTATGCTGGATGCTGAGAGATGAAAATGACATTAATGGACAAGGTCTCCTGCCCCCAAGGAACTGACCTTACAATGAGGGTCATATTAAAGAAGTGGACAAAAAGGACATCACAGATTGTGAACAGTGCTACGAGGCAATAAACAGGGAAATAGAAAAGGGAGATGAAACAGGTGTTTTCGGGCAGATTTCTTTAAGAAGGTAGTGTTTGAGCTGAAAAGAAAAAAGGAGTTGTTTTGTAAAGAATCATGGAGGAGTCCGGTGAGGTGGTGCATGCCTGTAATCAGTGGATCCGGAGGCTGAGAAAGGAGGATGGTGAGTTCAAAGCCAGCCTCAGCAATAGCGAGGCACTAAGCAACTCAGTGAGACCCTGTCTCTATGTAAAACACAAAATAGGGCTGGGGATGTGGCTCAGTGGTTAAGTGCCCCTAAATTCAATCCCTGGTACCAAAAAAAAAAAAAAAATCTTCATTCTTCATTCAACTATTGAAATTGAGAAGCATTCCAACCCCAGGGAGATGTCCCATCAGATTATCCAACAGCAGTTAAAAAATAGTAAGCAATAAGCTTTGAAAACATAGTTTTGCTCCTAATATAGGTAACTTCGTTAAACAAAGATTAGCAAAAATTTGGGTAGACTCCTTAAGAACAATTCTCGGTGTTCACTGTCTATTCTGGATGTTACAGAAGATCTCAAACTAAATCATACCTTTGAAGGTGGTAACATGTTTTACACCCTTAACAATGGTGGCCTGGTTCAAAACCAGTGATGAAATGGCCATCATAATAGAGCCTTTTATCAGTACCTGGCCCTACAATTTACAAGACACTATCATATAGACCAACCAGTTTAATCCTCTCAACAACCCCTGTGGGTCAGCAGGCCAAGAACTGTTATTCTCATTCTTTACAGAGGAGAAAACAGAGTGTCAAGAGAGGTTGTAAAAGAGAAAGAGAGATCTTAAGTACTCAAGGTCACAGAAGATAATGACTAGTACCCCCAGCACTCACTAATCATCACTAGCTTTTACATGCTAATAATGAAGGCAACAGGGAGAGTGAGTAGTGGGCAGAGCACTTGATTTAGTGCAAGGCAAAGATGTGAACTGAGCTTGTACTGGTTCATGAGAACAGATTGTTAAAATTTCAGGAATGTGGCCAGCTGTGTGTTAAATATAGCCAAAATTATATAAACTTCTAATTTAGTAAAATTTAAATAATGGTGTACTGTACGATAAAAAGTCATCACTTTCAAATTATTTTAATACATTTTACTATTACACATGTCTTGAGGTAATTTATACATATCGTGTCTACCTGGCAGAAATTCTTTGTAACATGCTACTCTCTTCCCAATGCTACCTTCAACAACTTCACTTTGGTGGGTTGAAATGGACCATGGAGGGAGTATTTATACTTTGGAAATTAGCAGACACCACACATCAGAATTTGACTTACTGCTCTTTTGATTGCCTAGATTTAAGAAAGTGACAGAGAAAATATTTTATGCAGATTAAAATTAAAGGGCCTGTTGTGTCTTTAACTGTTAAATGATAAAGAGCATAAAAACATCCAATGCAGCAACAAAGTAACATACATTATTGACAAATAAATTCTGATATATATCTTTGTTGTTTTACTTTAGCTTTCAATGAAAATGTTAACCAATGGGCATGTTAGAACTATACTTGGCAAGCTGCTGGTTGAATGTTTGCCAGCATACCATTGGATCTGCATCTGCTGAGCCCCTTACTGGTTTGCTGACCTGAAGTAAGTCACTTAAGTTATTATAGCCTTGTCTTCATCTTCCACAAAATGCTTCCTCACAGATATATTGTGAAAATTAGATCAGGTGCCCTGGAAAATATGACTAACAATGTCGGTTGCCCTACCACTACGTCTTCCTCCTCATTAGTAGGTTTTTCACCTGAGTTTGTATGTGGATACATGCTCTCTAGAACTCTCCATTGTAGCTTAGAGCACAGTACAGTCATGTATTGCTTAAGGATGGAAAATGTTCTGAGAACTGTGTCCTTAGGCAATTTGTCTTTGTGTGAACATCATAGAGTGCACTTACACAAACCTAGATGGTATAGGTCAATCACTCAATGTAGCATTTTGATCTCTTGATCTCTGTAATTCAGAGATGCAATAAACACAAGAGAGGCCATTGCCAGAGTAACACCGCACACTGTTTTATAATAAACTTTTTTTTTTTTTAAATGGTGCTAGGGATTTAACCCAGGGGCATTCTACTACTGAACTACATCTCTGGCCCTTTTTATTTTATTTTTTTATTTTGAGACAATGTCTTGCTAAGTTGCTAACTTCGGGCTCCTTGTGATCCTCCTGCCTGAGCCTTATGAGTAGCTGGGATTACAGGCATGTGCCACTGTACCCAGTTGTTAACTTTTTTTTTTTTTACAAGTAGGAATACACTTTAAAATAATGATAAAAAGCTTGTAAACCAGTAACATAGTTGTTTATTATCAAGTATTATGTACTGTTCCTAATTGTAAGTGGTATACTTTATATAACTGGCTGTGCGGTAGGTTTGTTTATGCCAGCATCACCACAAACAGGAGTGGTGCATGGCACTAGGATGTTATCACAGCTGTGCCACCTTAGATCATGGGGGTTTTCTAGCTCCATTATAATTTTGTGGTCCAACCATCAGAAATGTGGTTTGTCTCTGTTTGAACCATCATTATGTGGTGCCTGACTATATGCCAATCTATGTGCCAGCAAGTCTCAAATGGGTCATAAACATGACAAGGTATTGATCCTTAAGGCCTTGGAACATTAGAATGAGGCCGAGCTGCTCAAGTCCTGGGATAGTCCCATTGAACTATAAGCAACCTCATTCAAGTACCCCTCTACGTCATAAAAACATGATCTTTCTATTTGTGTCACGAAACAGTGACTTAGGGCATGGATATGTGGCCCAATTCTGATCAGTGGGGTCTGAGGAGAAGTCCTGGGGGGTTGGATCTGGGAAAGATTTGCCTTCCTAACAAAAAGAGCCACATGAGAGGAGAAAAAAAAAAATGCCTTCTTCAATTTGTGTTATGTCTGTATATGAAACTAGAATTTTCAGACCACCTTTTTTTTTGGTCCTGGGGATTGAACTTGGGGTACTCGACCACTGAGCCACATCCCCAGACCTATTTTGTGTTTTATGTAGAGACAGGGTCTCACTGAGTTGCTAGTGCCTCGCTATTGCTGAGGGTGGCTTTGAACTTGCGATTCTCCTGTCTCAGCCTCCCAAAGTGCTGGGATTACAGGCTTGCGCCACCACGCCCGGCTTCAGACCATCTTGTAAAAAAACCAAAGTAATGTGCAGAAGAAGAATGATGGCAATAAACTGCATCTGTTACACTGTTCAGCCATTGAGCTCTCTCTGTAATTGCCTACCTTGAGAACTCATATTTAGAGAGGATTGTAAAATATTTCTCATTGATAAAACCATTTTTATTTTTGTATTTGGTCATTTGCCCCTAAAAGTTCCTATGTACAGTAGAAGAGATGGCACATCTCTGACACCTAGTGAATGCTCAGTAATTAGGTCCTTTGCTTTTAGAAAAGCTGCTATAGTCAGATCTGTACTGATCTTATTCTTTAAGTATTTGAGGAATTTATTTAGTAATTATCTTCACCTTTAATCTTTATCGTGATCCTCTCCTAAAAGTGATTTTCATTGAATGGTAAAAGCAATAATTAAAAAACAAAGTCATTGAGAGTTATTAGATAGTGATATTAATGTGTACTTCCTCTTGAAAAATCTAGAAAACCATATCAGTCAGTGAAAATGGTCACAGAATCACTTAATGTTCTTTTTTTTAAACATTTGTTAGTTGTTGATAGACCTTTATTTTATTCATTTAATTTATATACAATGCTGAGAATCAAACCCAGTGCCTCACACATGTGAGGCAAGTGCTCTACCACTGAGCCACAACCCCAGGCCCTCACTTAATACTCTTCAGAATAAATCTAGTTTCAATTGATGGCAATTATAGAGAAAAGAATTTTAGTTAAATATAAAGAAAGGGAAAAGAACTTAGCCTAGACTGTACTAATAGGTGTCGTCTTATTTAATTCTCAAAATAACTTTGACAAGAAGATACTTTTCCCCCCAGATTTTGCATCGAGGAGACTAAGGAGGAGGGGAAGAGTTCTTTTGCAGCAAACAGGATCATCTGATCCCTAAATCCCTGCCTGGGGGATGGTCTATATGACTTATCATGTGTCCAGGGAAGAAAAGAGTCCTTGGCTGGAGAGTTCTGCCTTTCCCATCCCTGCTGATCCCTTTGTGTGTGTTTTCTTCATGCCATCAGCATCAAAAGTGATCATTTGGTTTTGAATCTAAACTTGAGTCACCATGCCTTTTATTCATTCAATAGATGTTGGGCCTCTGGAATATCCCAGAACACGGCTCTAGATGCTAGGGATATTGTGGTGAAGAGGGGGTGGTTTTCAAGTTTATCTGGGGTCAACAGAAAGCAAATAAATTTGTTGCAGAGAAGGGGAAGTACAGTAAAGTATGGCATGGACAGGTAGGGTAAGAGAGGGGGAGATTTCATAGGTCTTGATTAGAGTAATTCTGTTCGAGGAGGTAGCAGCCAGGCAGGCTGAATGAATGATAGAAGGGAGTCATCAAGTGAAGTTCTGAGGGAGTGTCCCAGGTAAAGGCAAAGGCCCTGGGGTAGAAGTGCCTAGGAATATACTCTGGAATGTCTGGGCATGCTGAAGGAGCTGGGGTTGTGATGTAGATAAGAGATACATAGGCCTCCATAAGGACTTTTTTTGGATTTAATTCTAAGTGTGATGGAAAAACAAAAACAGAGGTTTGTGTTTTGTGTTTTGTGTTTGCAAAAACAGAGGATCTGTGATTTGTGTTTTGCTCTTGTTACAGTATAGAGAAGATATTTGATTTTAGGAAAACAAAAGTGGAAGTAGAAAAGTTCTTTCATGTCAGTTTTATACATCATTAAAGAGAAAGTGAAATTAGCTTCTTGTTTAAAGTGATTACATTTTGGTAGTAAGCATGTAGCCTTCTGAAAGCTCTTTTTACTGGGGCTTATGTTTTAATTTTCCAGGAACTATATTTGAATACTTTGGCCAATGACTCATCAGGTAATGTTTCTTGGTAAACTTAGTGAGGAATACTTTATGAAAAAGGCCCTGTTGTAATTATCCCACTCCTCAGTATATACCCAAAAGGACTTAAAATCAGCACAATACAGTGATGAAGCCAAATCAGTGTTGATAGCAGCTCATTAACAGTAGCTAAGCTACAGAACCAACCTAGGTACCCTTCAACAGATGAATGGGTAAAGAAAATGTGGTATCCATACACAATGGATTACTTGGCCATAAAGAAGAATAAAATTATGGCATTTGCTGGTAAAGGGATGTAACTAGAGACAATAATGCTAAATGAAATGAGCCAATCCCAAAAAACCAAAGGCTGAATGTTCTTTCTGATACATGAATGCTAACACACAATAAGGGGAGGGGATAGAAGTTCATTGGATTAGATAAAGGGGAATGACGGGGAAAAAAATAAAACACCAAAAAAAAGAAAGAAAGAAAAAGCCCGGTTAAGCTGGGCGCAGTGGCTCAAGCCTGTAATCCCAAAACTTAGGGAGGCTGAGACAGAAGAATCACGAGTTCAAAGCCAGCCTCAGCAACTCAGTGAGACTCTGTCTCTACATAAAACACAAAATAGGGCTGGAGATGTGGTTCAGTGGTCAAGTGCCCCTGAGTTCAATCTCCAGTACCAAAAAAAAAAAGGCCCGGTTATGTATAGGTAAGCCACAAGCTCACTTAAGTGGTTCAATTTCAGGTAAATGCCTATTGCCCTAAAAAAATATTGTCTAAGAATCTCATTACCTTCTTTTTTCCCTCACTACTCTCCCAACATATACTTGAAAACTGAAGAGTAATGTTCTGCAGTTAATGTACACTTTGTGCTATCCAGTGGAGATGATAGATAGTTAAGACATTTACACTTTGATATGAAAGTCTTGAGATTCTTTGTGAGACAAATTTTAATAACCTGGGAAGCAAAGTATCTTGACATGTATTAGTGATGTGGCATAAAAGAAATTTAGAAGTGATTTAGTAAAGACCTCAGTAACACCAAAGATAAATTCTACTTCTTCCACAACTGTGTTTAGAGTTGTTCTTGTTCATGAATCTGTGAAAGGAATACATATACTTTACATGTTCAGTTTTCTTACTGCTACTGGGTTTTCTTCATTTAATTTAATGGTCTGTATTGAAAGTCTTCAAAGTAAACCTAAAATAGGCCTTTGGAAAAGGATTATGACTAATTTTATGCTTAATCTTATAATTAGTACATTTCAGTCACTTGAGAAATATTTCACAATAAAAATTATTGTGGCTATTATAGTACATCTGTAGACTCTACACAGATGAGTCAAAACAACAATTTTCACCCACAGTGTCAAATTCAGCCTATTCATTAGATGGTGTAAATCGTAAGCACTCACCACTAGAAGAATAATTCATTGTTTTGTACCAAGTATTGAGTAACAACCTACTATGTCAAGCGGGGCGCAGTGGCGCATGCCTATAATCCCAGCACTTTGGGAGGCTGAGACAAAAGAATCTGGAGTTCAAAGCCAGCCCCAGCAATGGCAAGGCACTAAGCAACTCAGTGAGACCCTGTCTCTACATAAAACACAAAATAGGGCTGGGGATGTGGCTCAGTGGTCAAGTATCCCTGAATTTAATCCCTGGTACCAAAAAAAAAAAAAAAAAAAAAAAGAACCTACTATGTCAAACACCATTAAACATGAAAGGGGATGCAAATCATATATTGCAAACTTCCCATTTATCAGGCTTTTAGATGTATGTCAATGCTATTTCAGATATCTGTTAGAAATAATTTGTTGTCAAAATTATATTTTATAACAATTCCAAGTCCTTCAACAATGTATTTAATAAAAATATGCATCTGAACTTTAAAAGAACCATATGTACATCTTTTTGAGGGAAAAGCAAAAATACTGACCTTTGTCCAAGTAGGCAAGACATACAGAACTCTTTTGTGTTGTCAATCACAACAAAAGCATGGAAAGGTTAAAGGGAACAATGTGAGTACTTGAAACATGCTATGCCAAAAGAAAAATCTTGGCTTGATATAAAATACCAGTGATTTATATGGCCTGGTGAGTCATGTGTATCATATCTGGGTTATGTACCCATAAACATTGGCTTGAGGGCAGTCAGACTATTTAGACTGTCATCACTAAAATCATCATCACATGTCAAGTCAACCTGGATTCAGAGCAAAAAGTGAAATACAGTTACACATAGAATTGACAACACAGAATTTCTGCTGTCCTATACTAAATTTCCCAAAGGCAATGTTACAAAAGTATATTTAAAAGCCCATGTAATGCTCCTTGCAATTTTATTTAATTTGGACAGTTGCTTCTTAGGTATATAATATGAATTTGAAGGCTGTAAGGAAAAATTTTTTAGTGATTTCTTATAATAGAATGTTCTAGATGGTGTAAATCATAATGCCTCACCTCTGAAAAAAATTAGGTTAGTCAAACAGCATATATACAACAAGAATACAGTATTAAACATGGCAAGAGATATAAATAATACCTACTATTTGTTGACCACTTCCTGTGACCTGTATTTCTTATTTAATCCTTAAACATCTTATTTAATCCTGTCAGTAACCCTTCAAGGTAGTTGTTATTACCTCTAGTTTATGGATGAGAAATGGAGGCTCAGAAAGTATAAGACAACTTAATCAAAATTTGTAGAGCAAGTGAGAAGATAGAATTTGAGCTCTTTTGACTCCACTATTTGCTGGTTTTTGTTTTTGTTTTTTAAATAACAGAAAACTGAGGTTTAAAATATAATCTTGGAGCCGGGCGCAGTGGCGCATGCCTGTAATCCCAGCACTTAGGGAGGCTGAGACAGGAGAATCACGAGTTCAAAGCCAGCCTCAGCAATGGCGAGGCACTAAGCAACTCAGTGAGACCTTGTCTCTACATAAAAAAACACAAAAAACAGGGCTGGGGATGTGGCTCAGTGGTCAAGTGCCCCTGAGTCAAGCCCCGGTACCAAAAAAAAAAAAAAAAAAAAAAATATATATATATATATATGTATATATATATAACCTTGGTGTTTTCTTAAGACATCAGGCCATAAAAAGCCTCTGGCCTGGATAATTAGAACATAAGAGTTTTACTTTTGGCTACTCTTAGATGATAGGTCATTGTGCATGACTTAGAAAATTTGTTTCTCTCTTCCTCTTTATTTCTTTTCTTTTCTTTTTTTCTTTCTTTCTTTTTGGTACTGGAGATTGAACCCAGGGGCACTTGCCCACTGAGCCACATCCCCAGCCCCATTTTGTGTTTTATGTAGAGACAGGGTCTTACTGAGTTGCTTAGCGCCTCACCATTGCTGAGGCTGGCTTTGTATTCGCAATTCTCCTGTCTCAGCCTCCCTAAGTGCTCTCTCTTTATTTCTTTCCCAGCACTGGGGATTGAATCAAGGACCCCAGATATGCTAGGCAAACGTTCTACTACTAAGCTACCTTCTCAGTCCTTCATTTTATTGTTTTGACCTTCAAGTTTCCACATGTGTGAAATAAAGGTATTGGTTCATCTTTATGGTCCCTTCCAGCTTCAGCATTCCATCCTAGCAAGGGAAAAAAAAATCCAACTCTCTCATTGAACATCTATTTTCCCCATATTCTGTTAACAGTAATCCACATTTCTTTAGAGAGAATCACCCCTTCCTCACTCAGTGTAATTCTTTCCTTTGAGTCCAGAATCTGGTGCTGGACTAGGCACATGACCTAAATGAACCAATTAGAGTGAATCCTAAGAATTGTTTGAAAGTCACAAAGATAAGACACCATGTTTCCCTGGCACTGCAAGCAATATGATGAGCGTTTGGAGCATCTGTCTATATGCCCAAAGCCCTGGAGTGTTCAGTCACTTAAAGCAACAAATTTTCTCTTTTGTTAGGTCTATATATTTTGAGATTTCTGTCTACCAGTTCATATGCACCACAATAAGAGTAATCCTGGAAGGATGGAGTAGATACGTTTCAGGAAGAGACTTTACAGTGCAGGGAAAGCTATCCCCAGAATCCTTGGAATGGGAATGATTTCGAAAGCCTCCTGGAGGACTTTTAGACTTGATGGGTATGTCAGATTTTAGTTTTTGAAAACGACTCTCCTTGTTTGGGTTCTACTTCTCTTCCAAACCTTGTCATTTTCCTATCAAGAAATGAAATCTTTATCTTCTCCCATTGATCTGGCAAGCCTTTGGAGCTTACTTAACAAATAGAGTGATTGAAGAGACAATGCAGTATTTCAGAGACTAGATAATAAAAGGCAATATATCGTTTCACTCTTTTGAAACACTGGCCCTGGGAACTACACTACCATATTGTGAGGAAGCCCAGGTAACATGGAGAGGCTAAGGGTTCTGGTTGATAGCCTGTGTAATAAAGAGCTTGACTGGCTTTTGCTCCCAGTTCTTGAGAGGGATTCTCTAAAATATTCCAATTTTCTGAGTGATTGAAGCTGAGGGACAAAAAGGCAATCAATATAGCTAATAAATTATTGGGTCTGATTGGGAAGATAGGGGCTAGTTGGAAAGGAGAGGAAATCAAATGCTGACATCTCCAAAGCCTTTCCCTTTCTCCTTCCATGTGCCCTTCCCCCTCCTGCTAGTCCAACCTGTTGCTAAGGTAACCAGCCTCAGGGATTGTTTCTCCCTGTGGGGAGTTGTAGGAGTTGTTAATGAAGCACCTCCTGGGCAGCTCTTCCCCTGCCGGTTTGCTTCTTATGCTTTGGCCCATCCCTTGGCCATTGGTCAGGTTTGCAGGATGGGGGGGGGGGG
>PVHX01025576.1:0-22153 GCA_004024805.1 Geosciurus inauris | reverse complement strand
AAAATGATATTATGAAAGTTGCAGGAAAATGAATGGAACTTGAGAACATTATGTTAAGCAAAGTAAGCCAAACTCAGAAGGTCAAGGGTCTTATGTTTTCTTTCTTATGTGGAAGCTAGAGAGGAGAAAGGAAAAGAAAGATGGGGGAAAGGGGGGTTGCATGAAAATCAAGGGAAGATAAGTAGAATCGAGGGAAGAGACTAAGGGGAAGGAAGAGGGGAGGGAATGGGGAAAAACTGGGGAGTGTTATTGTTCAGATTATATTGTTATATTGAGTGCCTGTACAAATGTGTAACAATAAATCACATCATCAATATGTACAACTATAATGCACCAATTAATAATGTGGGGGGAAAAGGAAATGAATATAAAAATAGAATACAAAATTTTTTTTTTCTGTAATGGTAATTTAAATATCAGGTCTGTGAAATTATTAGAAATTCTGATATAATAAAGGTTATTATGAGACACAGACCACCACCACCTTACTCCCCATCAACACATACACAGATAACTGTTGCAATTATTAATCTTCTCCAACACAGATACTGTTATTTGTGAAATATATAAAAGAAAAAGCTTACATTCCTTATTTCTCAACATGATTTCTAAAAAGTGGCATCCAGAGAGTGATTATGTATATCACTCAACAATGCTAACTTGGCCTAACTCCTTGTTCAGCTATGAAATATTCCTTTAATAATGAAATAATTTTCAAAAAGTCATAGGGATGATAAGAACTCCTACAGAAATATAAGCTCTGTGAAACTGTTTTATTACTGTATCATGATATGTTAGAACAGTGCCTGGCATAAAGAATATGCTCAATAAGTATCTGTCAAAAAAATGAATGAATATGAAAGTTAATTAAAATGACACTTCTCACCTGGAGCCCATACGACAAAGAGATTGGTAAGATGAGGCAGGCATATACACAATAGCAGAATTATAACATAGCATGAGAAAACTCAGAACTTCAAACCTAGAAGAAATAAATAATGAAAAAACACTATATACAATTATTTCTACCAGAGACTGTAGTAAATGTTTTATTCACCAAATGGTTTTAATACCTTGATATTGACCTTCCTGATTTCTCAGATTGCTATGGCATCCTCTGTTTCTATTTCCATCCTCATTATTACAGGCCATATCCTTGGCTGACATCAATATTTTCCTTTTTACAAATCAAATCATCATGCTTCAACAGATGAATCCCCTATCAATAGAAGTCTACTATCTTGCTATTCACTACATGATAAAATCCAAACTTACCAGAAGGTCCTTTAAAATCATAGAATCTTTATTTTAAAAGTCCTTTAAAATCCACCTTAAACTTACCTCTCCAGCTTTATTCCCCTCCACTGCCCACCACATATACATGCTACATCCTCTCACTGTTCCATGATTATGTCATAAGCTTTTACAACTCCTGGTTTTTATGCATGCTGCTCCTTTTTACTAGAATATATTTTTTCATTTGGAAAATTCCTGTTAAGGTTTCAAGTTCTGGATCAAGTAGTGTTAGGAACTGAACCCAGAAACTCATGCATGCTAGTCAAGTGCTCTATCACTGAGCTCACCCAGGCCCCCGCTCAAATTTTTACCTTAGACATAAAGCTATTCTTAATTATCCCAGCTGAAAACTGAAGGTCTAAAACAGCATTTATCCCACAGAATTATAACTTTCTCTCTCTATATTGTTTTCACCCATTTAGTAATAGGCAACTTCAGGACAAAGAACCCAACTTTTTCATCTCTATTGTTCTAGCACAATGTCTAATATAATTGTTTAATACATATTTATTGAATGAAAAAATAAATGCTTTCCTAATATTTGTAGTATCTCTGATTTGAAAGCAGTCATACCTTCAGATCCTGTCTCCTTCTCCATACATCTAGATAATAGTGAAGATTTATTTTCTGAAAGGATAAAAGAAAATTCCTGCCTAGGAGCTACCAGGCACAACTGTGATTTGATTTGTGTACAGGTGGGGGTGGGGATAATAAAAAGATGAAGATTGAAGTAAAATATGACTTGCTGAATATTGAGACCTCAAGCTCTCCTAACCCACTTAGCCATCACAATGCTAGCAGCCAGCCCACTATTTAGGGAACTAGATGAATCTGATAACTCTTAAGAGGAAACACTTCAAGAACTGGACTCATGAAATTTCCCAAGTGAATGGCATGAGTAACAGGGAAGCTCACAATTAGCTACTAACATCGTCAGAGCCTTCTTATTTTTATTCCCCTACTCTTAAATACGGGAAATATGCTAAACAAATGAGGAACTCTATAATATAAAAAAGAGACTAAAATTTTAAAAAGGAAGAAGGCAATTTGATGAAAATAGCATATAAAGAAAAAATAATTTCATAGCTAATTACTATTAATATTCTCAAAAATTAGAAGATATAATTTCAAAAATACATTTAAAAAGCATTCAGAGAATTAAAAAAGCTTTTGAAATTAAAAAAAAAACTGCAAGAATTAAAAACTCAAGAAAGCCAGGTACAGAGTCACATGCCTTTAACCCTAGTGTCTCAGGAGGCAAAGGCAGGAGAATTCCAAGTTCAAGGTTAGAATGGGCAACTTGGCAAAACCCTGTCTCAAAATAAGAAATAAAAAAAGGGCAGGGGGTGTCTATAGCTCACTGTAAAGCATCCCTGGGCTTAATCTCAAGTACCACCAGAAACAAAAACATCAAGACAGATTGGTAAGTGAAGTTGAGTAACAGTCGTAGCAAGTAAAGCAAAAAGAAAAAATATGGCAAATGAAAAAGGAAAGGCTACCATTTTAGGATATCAACATCCAAATAAAAAAAGCTCCAGATGACAGATTATATAAAGTACAAAGTCCAAACTAATTAACAGTAATAATTTGAGAAAACTTCCCAGTCTATAGAGCATGAGTTTCCAAACCTAAAAGGTCCACCTAGTGCTCAGCAGAATGGATGGAATAAGCCCACACCAAGCAATATTACAGTGACATTTCAGAATTTGTGGTATGTAAATTATATTTATATTTAAAAATAAATTTACAGCCAATAATTAACTGAAAATGGGCAACAAGTAAAAAAAAGTGCCATTTTCTCAATATTCAAAATATTGCAAGTAAGTAGGGGAAAAATACATGCTCAATATGAAAAAAGGATACAAGATGTAGGTCAAGAAAAACACTGAATTAATACATAGAAGTATTCAAGCCCAGGCTAAAATGAATGAATACAAAGTGACATCAAGTTTTAGCTATCCAATTGGTCAGAAAGAGGAAACAGCCACTATCTCAAGTCACTGGTGGAACATTCAATTGGTACAGTTGTTTTGTGAAGGGTAATTTGTTAAGATCTACTCAAAATGAATAAGCATACATCCTTAGCATTAACAACTTCACTGCCAGGAATTTATCATACAGATACTTTTGTGCTCTTATGCAAAATATACACAGAAAAATGTCTCTTGCAGTATTTTTTATAGCAGCAAAAAACTGATAACAATCTAAATTTACTCAATATGAGACTGACAAAAAACTGATGGTACAGTTGGACCTGGTTGTGTGTGTCACCAGTCCTGTTCTTGAGGAGGATGAGGTGGGAGAATTACTTGAGCCCAGGAATACTTGACTCAAAAAAAAAAAAAAAAAAAAAGCTCATTACATATATATAAAATGGAATAAGTACTCATTAAAGAATGAGGTTGCCTAACATATGTAAGGCCCTGACTTCAATCCTTGACAGTGTAAAAATAATAAAGAAAAAAGAATCAAGAGATGTATATGTACTGCTAGAGAAAGAAGTTTAAGATCTATTCTTAGGCGAAAAAAACAAATTGTTAAATAATGTATACAACTGAATCCCATCTATGTGGGCCTGTATGTGTTTATGGTTTAATATATGCTTATGTACACATAAATCATTTTAAAAGGACACATAAAAAACTGCTAACAGTTTAATTACTGGAAGTAAAAATGGGTGATTGGAGGGACGAAGACACACTTATGTTTCTTTTTGTATTCTCATTTATTTTCACTTTATTCCAAGTTCTATTTTAAATTTATCAGAAGCATGTGATTTTATACTTTAAATAATTTAAATTACAGAACAAAAAGGGAATCAGGTAAGTAGATGATTTTATAAAAGATAGTCTTCAGACTATTTATGAACCAATGTTCTTAATACAAAGTTCTAGGAAGTAACCTGTTACCTAGAAATATAATTAGAAATATCTTTGTTTAAATATAATTAGAAATATCTTTGTTTCGGGCAGGGGCTAGTAACAGCAGAACTTAGGGTGGTGCTGTCCACATTTGATATTTAAGGTGGGGGCTGGGTACGCCAGAAAGAACCATGGTGTGATTTAAGGTGATGGCTTTAGGTCATACTGTCTCAGTCAACTTGGAGGCTGAGATCAATCATATGGGCAATCTATCCAACTACTGATGCGTACATAATGAGGCCTCAATAAAATTCTAGAAATCAAAGCTTGAGAGAGTTTCCTGAGATAGCAATCCTCTATGCATATGGTCACACATTGACGCTGGGAGGTACTCTGAGACTCCATGGGAAAGGAAAATTGAAGCTTTGTGTTTTTGGAGTTCTTCTGTATTCTACCCCACACATCTTTTCCTTAAGCTGATTTTAATTTGTATCCATTCTCTATAATAAACCATAACTTGAGTACAATAGCTTTTATTGGGTTCTGAAAGTCCTTCTAGAAAATTATTAAACAAGAGGGTGGTTTTGGGGTCCCCACCCACTCCAGCAAACTTTTATTGCTATCAGAATCGAGGACAGTCTTGGAACTGTGCCCTCAAACTTCACAGTTTGTCTGATATTAGGTACTAACTCCATTCTAAAATCAAAAAAGCAAGGTGTAGAGAGTAGATAAAATGCCCAATGGGCAAGCTTCTAAACTGTAGTACTAAAACATTAATACTGATTTGGCTGACTCCACACCCATACTTTACAAAGTTTTATATAAGATGACCATAACATAATATTGAGCATTAGACAGATGGGTATTTAACAACAAGTTGAATAACCATTATCCAAAATGATTGGGACCAGAAGAGTTTTGAATTTGGGAATATTTATGAAATATCTTGGGTTCAGAACCAAGCATAAACAAGAAATTAATTTGTTTCATATATACCTTATATATATAATGTGCAAGTAATTTTATAAAATAATCTTAGTGTACCTGCTATTTTGATTGTGTCCCAATAACATGAAATTGTGTGTAGAATTTTCCACTTGCAGTGTTATACCGGTCCTCAAAAGTTTCAGATTTTGGAGCATTTCAGATTTCTGATTTTCAGATTAGGGATGCTCAATCTGTACTATCATGTATTTCACCAGTATTTAATGATGTATTTTA
Source organism: Geosciurus inauris (assembly GCA_004024805.1). NCBI lineage: Eukaryota > Metazoa > Chordata > Mammalia > Rodentia > Sciuridae > Geosciurus > Geosciurus inauris. The sequence goes on along the minus strand of PVHX01025576.1, from coordinate 16,775 downwards.
CTTTTGAACTATTCTCATATCAAACCTGAACTGAAGTAATCATGGTTAACTATGAAGCATAAATTTGCATAAATTTACAATTATTACCATCTACAATTTTGTCCATTACCTGTTTTGTGCAGTGAATGTTTCTCTCTGAGAATGAAGATCACTATAAACAACTCTGATGAGATCATGCTGACACAAAGCCCCTTCTGTCAAAGCCATAGATCCAATTGTTGAGGGCTACCAAAATAAGGTACAGTATCAGATAGTGTCTCTAAAATAAAGTCTGTATCATGTAATCATATTTAATTTTGTTTAAACAAAGTCAGTATTAGATAATTTATTCTGTTCCTTCGAAATCTTTTCCATTCCTCAAATATACAAATCCTACAGCTTATTTATAAATTATGTACGTAAAATAGATAAAATTAAAAGTATACTGCTTCATTTTTTTCAAAGTTATAGAATGACTAGAAAAAACTTACTGAAAAGACCCTTAGTAAAAAAAAATCAATTTTAATTGTTTTATATTCCAGAACACACAATATACCACTTATAATCATATAATACAAACAATATTGAAGACTATGATCCGAAGTCTTTTTGGGGGTAGAGAGGTATTTGGGATTGAACCCAGGAGTGCTTAACCACTGAGCCACATTCCCCGATCCCTTTTTTAATATTTTATTTAGAGACAAGTCTCAATAAATTGCTTTGGGCCTCACTAAATTGCTTAATCTGGCTTTGAATTTGCAATCCTCCTGCCTTAGCCTCCCAAACTGCTGGGATTACAGCTGTGAGACACCACACCTGGCAAATCTTTTTTCAATACTGACCTAAATGATTTCATGTTTCTCAAGTTAAAAAGACCATTCCCTTGGGGTGGGGCTGTAGCTTAGTGGTAGAGCGCTTGCCTAGCATGCATGAGGCACTGGGTTGGATCCTCAGCACTACATATAATAATAAATGAATAAAATAAAGATCCATCAACAACTAAAAAAAAAAATTTAAAAAACCCATTTCCTCGTTAGTGTTTCTCTACCCTCCATTTTATTTCATAACACAATACCAAGAACGTACTTAAAATCTATGTTAATATAAATCTATGAAATAGTCTACGCTAAAATGAATCCTGGAGACTTTCTATTTCAACACAAAATAAAGTCCAGGGGAATTAATTAAGAAAGTTAATAGCTGTATATAGCTATTAGACAAGCAGGATACTGTGTCAACAGGAAAATGGAATATAATTTTTACAATGTTTCTGTAAATACTTTCCTCACAATTATATGCACTAAAGAACACTACAGATCACAAGTATGAATCATAACACACTTCCTTATTGGATTTTACTTAAAGAGAGCAGGAAGAAAGAGATCCTCTACTGTATAATTAATTATCAGTGTTCTCATATTCTTCAACAAAATAAATGTAAGCAAAAAAAAGTATAATGTTATTGAACAGCTAGACTGTGTGAATCAGGCTCCTTTATTGTGAAATACAATGGTGTTAGAATTCTAAGTAGTCATTTTCCTAAAGATTAATAAAAATGGATCGATCTAACAGATAATTTCTAAGGGATATGGAAGACTTTTAAAATTAAAGATTATCTTCAAAAATTCATAAAAATATATTTTAAAAATTAAAATAATATTCATGGTAGAAGAAATAAGAACTAAAGGAAACTTTTCCATTAATTACTTTCTGCCTCTCTCCACAAAATTCAGTCTTAACATCACCAATAACAAACATCTACATTTTTTAGTACTGGGAATGCATCTGGGTCCTCACACATTCTTTGTAAGTGCTCTGCCTCTGAGCTACTTCCCATAAGTTTAATTTTTCCAGTCAGGCTGGCCTTGAATTTGCATTCTCCCGCCTCAGTCTCCTGAATTGCTGGGTTATCATCAATGTGCACCACATTGCCAAGCTAACAAACATCTAATTTTATTGGTTTTTTTGGGTGGTATTGGGGATTGAACCCAGGGGTGCTTTACCACTGAGCTACATCCCCAGCCCTTTTATTTTTTATTCTGAGACAGGGTCTCACTAAGTTGCCGAGACTAGCCTTGAACCTTCCACTCTCCTGTCTCAACCTCCTGAGTTGCTGGAATTACAGGCACGTACCACTACACCTGGCACACACATCTACTTTTAAGAAACATGTCTGTAAAGATGTGTTAGAAATCTTCTCTCTGGTTTCAAAAAAAATGGCTTTTTATCTTAATATAACTTTAAACAATTACTTCTTTCCAAGGTTACTTACTTCATGGTATATTGAAGGCTTGGATAAGGAAGGGATAGTGAAAGACAGAACTTTATTGTTTCCGTCTTTATCAGCAATTTCCTATAGTCACACAAACACACACACAAAAAAACCACAAAGATAATGAAATCTTCACAGGTTTATACTGTAAGAAAAGATAATTACTTCCTTAATTTATAGAATATAGTTGGTAACTGAAGAATTTTTAAAATAATATATTAAACATTACTATCCTATCATATTTTTCTAACTTAATTATCAGCAAATTTGTATTCCAAGGTAGTAGTTAAAACCCTTAAGAGATCTTTTGAGCACAGTACTACACTAAATCAAATACAACATAACACCAAAAACAAGAAGCAGGCACATAAATCAATCTTATGTTAAATTTACATATAGAATAGGGAGATTAAAACATTGTAATGCAGAATGGATTTTTTTCCAGCTTTACTGAAGTATAACTGACAAATAAAAATTACATACATTTATTGTGTACAACACATTTTGATATATGCTTATATTGTGAAATGATAACCACAATCAAGCTAATTAACAAGCTAATGCCTGTCACCTTTTTCTTTTATGTTGAGAACATTTAAGAATGAATCATGAATAAAAAAAAAAACCCTCTTATAATCATTTAGCAGTAAACTACTGACCTGAAATAAACCATGTTAATATAATAGTCCAAGTGACTAAAAATAAATTTACATTTAGATAATTTCTACTGAGCTTCAAGAAAATTTTTGTGATTTTTTTAAAAAAGCACATTATCTCTTCATAAAAAGGACAATCGTGTCCTTCATTTCTCCAGCCTCTAATCTCCAATCTTCCTCAGGTATCAATAAATATCTACCTGCAGAAGACAATCAGGAGCAAAAGGCTGCAGCATCTTTTTGCCTACTGCCTTACTTTTATTGTTTCTTTATAACTCATGTTAGTACACATCATTGGCTTAAAACCCATACTGTCCTTAGTAGACCTGGATGGCAGGTAGTCAGAGATGAGTAACAGCACAGCATAAAAGGAAAACCACAACAACAAATAGAATAACAATAAAAACAACTATCATCACTAAAATATAAACCTCAAAAGAACTTCCCAATGGACTCATTGCTGAGTGCACTGTTACAGTAGAGTACCAATTACATATGAACAATGACCATACCTCTAATTTTGGCAAGTAAAGTCTCCAGAGACCTCATATAACTTCTTTGTAATCCAATTAGTTATTACTATACCTAGGCCATTTTACTGCAAAGAATGTTTATGCCAAGATAAAGGGACCTGATTTAAGTTAAACACACACACACACAAAAAAAATTCAATTTTTATTATTAAAAATCCTATTAAGCCAAATATTTTGAAATTATCTTTGTGTGTATTTATAGAGAAAGGTATGCTGAAATTTGTTAAAAGCAATATATAACCCCCTCTGGGGTTATTTGAGGGGGAAAAAAGAAATAATGAAGGAAAAGAGAGAAATTGTTATGGGGGGAGGATAAGGAAAAAACTGACACCCACAGAGAAAAGAGAACATATTTATTATGGGAACTGAAAGTCAGAAACCTGAGGTAAAATTTCTGACTTATAACTGGGCATTTTCTTACAGTATGCTATTTTTGACGTATCAAAAAATAATTAAAACCATAGCACCAATAAGTACTGTAAATAACTTTGCTCAAATTTTAAAATAGCCAATAATTAGTACCTCATAGTTTTGAATTGAATACAAATGATTCTATAGCCCTTGCTCCTTGCTTCAGACTTCTAGTAATGGAAAATATTTTCCAATGATTTAAGTAATAAGACAAAGGAAAAAGCACTGCTACAGAATATCTACTGTGAAACTCAATTTTCTAGTACTTTACTAGAAAATTTATACTTTGTAAACAAATACTCCACAAAAAATCCAATGTTATGTGGAGTATTTGTTTACAAAGTATATTTAATACAAAGAACACAAAACTTCAAAGGACAGAAATTTTAACAAAAATGTCTTAAACTGACCATCATGAAAAAAGCAAAAGCAAAGGAATATTAATTTTTAAGGTACTTAAGAATTCCTTAGAAGAGTTTCATAAAGAATGTAGTTATCAAATAATTATTAACACATTTTTAAGTTGGTATATCAAACTTTAATGATCAAATCACACTTTGGAGGAAAAACTACACTTTGACTTGGAAACATCGATGCAAGCTCTATATTCTGAAGCTAAATAGAAGCATTTAAATTTTAAGCCAGTGATTTCTCAACCATTCCCCCAATGATTCTAATATACAATCATAATATTTGCAATTCTTTATTGATGAACTCAGGTAATTTTCCTATTCTGTAAAGAGGCACATAAGGGTAGAAACGTAATATATTATTTTGTTCCCTTGCATTGCACAAGAAAGTGCCTTGCTGCCCAAATCTTCAGAAGGGTCATGTGTAAGTGTTCCCACCCAAACTCTCTCCTCTTTCATCTTACTTTGTACAGTCCTTGTAACCTTGTAAGTACTTCCTTCCCTTTCTAACATGCCCTCCCCATGTCAGTCTTCAAGTTCTATGTAAAGCCACTAGCAAATATTAGTCGTTCTTTTTCTCACTCTAGTTTCCACTGTATTCTTCCTTAGGTTTATAAAATTATAATATGCTTTAACAGTATATTGGACTTTTTCTCATAACTGATATCCTCTCATAAGAGAATGGAAGTCCCATGTCTATTTCTCCTATTCTTCTCAATTAAACATGTAGCCTTCAAAATATAAGGAGTGATGACTAAATTCAATTTATAATTCCCAGGTGTCTATATCACAATTACCAGATTCATCTTTCTAATACACTGCACAATTCTGCTCAATGCTGCTTTCCCAATGCATACCAAAGAAATCCTAAACTCTTCACTTTAAAGACTGTCAGAAACTGATATAAAATCATTTTTCACAGCTTGCATATATATTCTGTGCTTCAATTACTTTCCCTTTTCCAGGGCATGACCTGACTTCCCTGCCTCTTTGCTTATGCTCATTTTGATTATTTCTTCCTGAAACTCACCTACTTCTAATCTCAACCTGTTAAAACTATTCCTCTTCATAAGGCCCAGCTTAAAGTCCATTTCCTCAGTGAAGTCTGCCATAACTGCAGCTAATATTTCAGTTTCTCTCCGAAGTTCTTTATTCATACAAACTTTGCATTATTAGTCATCTGTAAACGTCTTCTCTAATACAGAAGTTGCCCTAAAAGCAGGAACATCTAAGTCTTTGTATTTTCAACGTCCAACTCAATTCCTTACACCAAAATCATTCAAAATAGTGATCAAATAAAACAATCTGAAGAAACAAGTCCTAAGATTAACAATGCTATCAATTATAGTTTCATCTACTTTATAAAATGCTTATCTGTAATTAGTTCAAATTATTCAGTAGACATTTCAATTTAATTTTATCTAAATATTCCTTAAACATGATTTCAGAGGACTTTTTAAAGTATTTTATATATCACAAACTACCATTTTCAACTTACCAAATTGTAAATTCCTAACAGAAGTGCTTCAATGCAACCATTACTCTGTCTGTCTCGGCTAACTGTAAGCCGTAAATAAACCCACATCAATTCTGGTAAGAACTGTAGTGTGAACCTCTTTAGTCGAACTTCAGAGCTACGATAGAGCTCAAACAGCTGGTGGCAAACAGGTTCCAGGAGCTAAAAGGAATAAAAGTTCAGTAATTATTTCCATTCTTTTGGCTCTAACTGTATTTCTTAACAGGCACATACATAAGTATAATATTTTAAATATAAATTATCTATATTAATTTCTCTGTATTCTGAGTTAATTCAACCAAAACCTTTAATATCTCTATGTAAGAGATCACATATTAAATTGACCAATGCATTAACTATAAAAAGTCCTTTGTGCCCATGTAATATCACCACACACTTTTGTTCTTTTATTTTTTGGCAGTACTAGGGATTGACCCCAGGACCTCAGGCATGTTAGATAAGCACCCTGCTACTGAGCCACATCTCTTAACATTTTTATTTTTACTTCGAGACAGGGTTTCACTAAGTTGCCCACACTAGCCTTGGACTTGGGATTCTCCTGTTTCAACTTACTGAGGAGCTGGGATTATAGGTATGTGCTATTTCACCTGGTTCACCATACCTTTTAATATACTGTGCTACTAAATTTATTAGACTATTAATCCTTTAGCCAATGTACTACATTTATTTATACTTGATAATTTCTTTTTTTGTTCTTATCAATTATTATTCTCCATTTTAAAGTTTCCATTGGAATAAAATAATTTCAAATGGTCTTGCTGGAAATAAACTTCAAATAAATTGTAGTACATACTTTTTGCTAGAATATAAAATTCTAGCTAGTATTTTAAGTACATACAAGTAAAGCAAACTGATTACTTATAAATCATAAAACATTTAAAATTTCACTAATTTGTTGGAAAGGTTTTGAAAGATGCAGAAATAACTTTTTCAATGTTAAATTGGCTAACTGTTCATATGTTATCACACAAAACAACTTATGAGGGACTTCATGACCTTGAAAACAAGCAAATGAGCAGTTACACATATTGTCAATTTAAAAAGGTCTGCTGGAGTAACTGCAGATTGAATATAATTGGCTATAACTTTTAAATGCACATAATAGGATGATGACAAGAAACAACAAAGTAATTTTTAAATTAAAATTTAATACTAAACCTTTAAAAATGAGTAATAGTAATTTCAAATGCTTACTTGTAAATGACTAAAGTAACACATGTAAAAATCTGAATAGTTACATCTGTAATAATGTAACACTCTAGAATAAAGTCACTACTCTCACAAATTAAAAGTCAATAAATTTATACTGACTGTACAGTTAATATTTAGCTACATTAAGCTTAGTTCTTAAAGAACAACTCTAAAGCTTAAAAGATTCACACACACACACACACACACACACACCCTAGTCTAGTAAGTACTAAGCTCTTTTTGTGAAGTCATTATTAGTGTGTAGTTTAAAATCTTAAAATATATTCCAACTTGTCTAGACCAGTCAAACAATATGTCAAATGTCACAGAAGTTAGCAGTGGAGAAAATGCTGAACTCAAATCTTCTAATATTAAGTTGATGTTTTTCCACTCTATCACCTTCCTTATACAAAAGGGGGTGAGGGTTGTTTAATTCACACAGTTACTAGTAATGAACAAGTAATACACTTTTGAAAGTAATCAATTGCTGGCATGTTTTTTAAATGCTGACAGCATTATTTAGTTCTTCTGAGGAATTAGAGATTGTGGCAGCTTTCATAAATTTGTTAAAAATATGTACTTATTCACATTGTTCTCCTCTTTGGTAAAAGACTCTCCAAAATTGTCTTCTTTAAATTTTATGGACCATGATACAATTACAATGAATTTCTGTTGAAAAGTTTAATTCTCCTTTCTGAGCAACAAGAGGTACACTGGCATATAGGACACTATATTTTAACTAAGCATAGCAAAGAAATACAGAGTTTCCAAAATTATTATTCTATTATTTTTCAAAGGGAAAGGGGATACTGATATGTATCATGCCACTATGTTCTCAAATTTCAAAAAATGACACTGTCCTCACATATATATGATACTATCGCCCACATCACAAGTGTTAAAAGTCATTATTAGTGAGATTAGTGACATTATTAGACACCTTTCCCAAATTTAGCAAATATTGTTTTGGTGCAAGTACTAAAATAAAAGCTACTTGATGAACACATTGAGAGTATTTAGGGTAGAATAATGGAGACCTAAGCCTAACTTGACTGAGTTAAATAAAAAATGTGAGGTGAAGAAATGGAGACAAGTAGACAGAGGGTATAAATGAGCAATAATTTTATGGAATTCATCTCTGAATAGGGAAATAGGAGGTAAGGCCAAGAGTTTTTAAAAAGTAAAATATGATTGTTTACCACTTCACCTACTAAACAGCAAAAAGGACAAGAATGTGAGCAGAGACGCTAGTTTAATGGTGGATATGAACAGAAAAAGAAGACAGTTCCCAACTGTATTCTTTGTTAATAACCTACACAGCACACTGAAAAATAAGAGGAAAGAGGTTAAGAGTATAAGGTCAGAGAAAATACAAAATGAACAGTTAGGACAGTGTACCAAGGAAGTCAACTAAAACTTCAAGGCTACTTATTTGAAATTTGTAGTAATGAATTTAAAGTTAAAAAAAATTTTTCCTTTAGGAAAGTTCAGCTATTCAGGTACAAGCATGACCAAAATAGTTAGGTTTTATCCAGTTTTGAGATTTTGCCCAAAGAATATGAAGTAGGTAATAAGAGGCAAAGGAGCTAAGAATGTTTGCAAGGAAATGACTATAATATGAACCATGAAAATTTAACTAAACCAAGGGAAAGCAGAAAGGCATTCAAATCTTCAGAAAACACAAGGGTAATGAATTGAAGAACTGTTAGAAGTGGAACTGCTAAAGTGACTAAGGGATCTAGTAGAGAAAAAGAGAAAGATAAAACAAGATTGTTGGTCTGTAGACTAAAACTATAGTTTTAACACATTTTGGCCATGATATTAAACTATTAGCCGGGCACAGTGGCGCATGCCTGTAACCCCAGCAGCTTGGGAAGCTGAGACAGGAGGATAGCAAGTTCAAAGCCAACCTCAGCAAAAAGCGAGGTGCTAAGCAACTCAGGAGACCCTGTCTCTAAATAAAACACAAAACAGGGCTGTGGATATGGCTGTGGTCGAGTGTCCCAAGTTCAATCCCCGGTACCACAAAATAAAAATTCAAGAAATATACATTCCTAAGAATTTTGATGGCCTTTAAAGCAAAACTGGAAGACTGCCATAATTTCCAATTTGTATTAAATATGGCATGTGACCATTTTCTGAAATGACTTTACAAGATTATGTTTTCTTTTCTGTCAAAGTTAAACTCATAATCATAGTTTTCCAATATGTAACAAAAATGTTTATTGGAACCTAAAACTTAAATTGTTCTGCCTAACCATACATTGTGGAATTTAAGTTACAAAACTATAGGGTTAAAATGTAGCCATTTTGAGATCCCCTACCTGTATCTAATCATAACTAAGCCCTTCCCTTTGCCTGCCCCAATTTAAAATTAGCAGTTCAGGTAAATTATAACCCTGAGCTCTTATTAGAGCAAGGGAAAGTGTTGTTTTAGGAATAAAAACAAGCGGACTGCCCTGCCTGCCCAAGTATGCTTGCTTTCCAGTCTTTGTTCAATAGCACACCCTTCTGCAGAAGTAAATTTTGCCTCGCCAAGCTACTTCCAAGTACACATCTAATTCCTCCTGTCACCCCAGTATCTCTAACAACTTACTGATTAAATAATACATTGGTTTTTTTCAGAACATAATCAAATCAGGTCTAAAAGATGATGTGTGTATTTGGCAAAAGCCAAATATAATTTATGTTTTAGAATATGACTAAAAAGGTCCTTTTATTACTAAAGTCCAGAACTATTTTGAGATCCTATACAATTTATCATTCTATTTTGTTTTTCTGAAGCTTGGACACACAGAGCCTTCTAACCTGACAGAGAACTAGAAACCCAGATTTGCTCCAGTGGTTTGGTGATTATAATGAATGCTAGGTCCTGAACTCAGATTTCTCAGGTTATATTTTGTCCATTTCTAGCCACAACTCCAAGATCCTAAATGTTAATATTATTAGGAAGTATGACAATATAAAGTAATAAGAATTACTTTTCAAATGTCATATCAACTTAGAGGAGGAAATTTTTTTAAAAAAGAATAAAAATGTCACAGCTCTCAAAATATTAAAAAAAGAAAAAAGATATTTTTATACATTTGTAAGTCCTAATGAAAATCGCAGCATTCTGGAATCTTTTTGTATTTCACTGTTTTTCTAAACAAAATTTATTTAGTGATGCTGGGCTGATCAAACCCAGGTGCTCCCACATGCTACAAACACTCTGCCACTGAGCTAAACTCCCAACCCAATTGATACTTATTTCATGTTCTTATGTACATGATAAAATACCAGATTCTAAGAAATAACTAATGTAGAATATATGACCACTGCCCGTGAAGAGCTTACAATCTAAAGAGAAACCATAAAACAAATAAATTTTAATAAGCAAAGCTTAAATGTTAAGACAGCATACAACAAGGGATAGAGAACACACACATTCATTATTCAAACAGAGAATTCTGAACACACTTGGCCAAGGATATACATATGTACATTATCCATAACTAAAGTTATAAAACATTCAGAAATACACTGCAAGAAAAAAAGAAGCAAATGAAACCTGTGATTGTTGCTACAAATATCAACAGATGCAAGTCTAAGAAAAGGCAATCCAAATTTAGGAGACAGGAAAGAAAGAGGTCAATAAGCAGGCTTTTAGTGATAGGACAAAAATGAAGATGCACTTTAAGTTAAGCTGCTGGTTAGGAGATGATTACCTGAACTTCTTCAAACTCACTCCAGTACACAGCAGAGGCACTCTTGGAGGCTGTATCTGGGAAGATAAGAAGCTACTTTCCTGTGTGTTCCTTTCATTTTCATTTTAAAGCATACATGAATCGAGTGGTGATAAAACTACATGTCATATTATTGTGTTAATGGAAAGATAATGTGTGTATTTGGCATAGCTAATATATAGATTCAATAGCAGCATTTCTGTCCTTCTATCACAAGGTTGAATGACAGAAAACTGTTATTCTAAGTTTGTTGATTTTGACTATTTAGACATCCTCTCATCATTTTCAGGTTAAAATTACTAGCAGCATCATTTTGTTACAGAAGTTTGATTTCACTGATTAGAGTGATTACATATAGTTCTATATTATCAATAAAATAACAGTAAATACTAAAATACAGAAAACTGAATCAGCACACAGATAAAATCTGGCTTCCAAAGCAGGAAAACATTCCAGAATGGAAAACAGAGACAACTTTCAAATTAAATAAATGATCTATTGAGATGATGGTCACTCAAATCAAGAATCAAAATATACTGCCCTCAATAGGAAAAAACTGGGCCAAAACATTTTAAAATATGAAAAGAAAGGGAATGGGAAAAGCCAAAGCAACTATCAGAATGAAAAACAGCAGAAAGAAAAATTTCCAGATCCATAAGTAAGGACAGAAAACTACAAAACTTACATTTATGTGTTTTAGTACATATACTTCATTTTACTATGCAGAAATTAGTTTTCTTATTAATTTTCCTACCTCATTATTTGAATCTTGAATAACTTTATAGAGGGCTGGTACAAGTGCTTTTTTCCGATGTAAAGTTGCTGCATAATTGGTGATTTGAGTGTCAGGTAATGCCTAAAAAAAAGGGAAAACAAAAATGAACTTATATTTGGGAAGTTAGGAACTGTATTTCATGAGTTCCTCCTGAAAATATTTATGAGTCAAACAGAAAAGTAAAAATAATTAATATAAGAAATTTACCATGAGTGTTAGTAAAACACATTAAGTTTGCATGCTATATCATATAATTCAGACTACTCAAACATGAAAAATGATTAGAAATCACGCATTACACCTACACTTGTTGAAATGGGCCACTTTAATCTTACCTAAAAAATAATAATAAATGTAGAATGTACTGCAATTCTTCCATTTTCTTTTTACAAAACAATTTCCATAAAATTCCTACGTTACATGGTTTTCCATCAAAACTATGTCTTTTAATTACAAGAATTAAAAACATAAGGTACACATCCTGTTTTTATGTTTTATTAAGGTGCAGAAACTTCTCTCCTTTAACATTTTATTGTACTGTTTCATTTCTTCTGTTTTGGGATGAGGTCTCCCTATGTTGCCCAAAATGGTTTTGAACTCCTGGGCTAAAGCAATCCTCCTGTTTCAGCCTCTCCCAAATATCTGGGGTTGTAGGTGTGTGTCACCACACCCAGCATTTATTGAATACATTTTTAAATTTAAATATTGCCTCATCAACCTCAACAATTATTTTCATTTTTACATATTCCCTTCTGGATCATATTCTCATCAGTGCATTTAAAAAGAACTATAATTAGAAAAAATGTTATTTCATATTTTGCCATTTCTATTTCATTACATACTTGTATGTTTCTCCACAGAACAAAAACTCACTGTCTGAATTAACACACAGAATCATATAATACATTCTTATCCCCACCAATTTACCTTGAATTCTGACAACCATTCTTCCACAACACCACGTTCAGATCCCAGCATCTTCTTTTACCTTCTATTCTTCTTTAATGCTAAAAATAATAATTAAAAAGAAAAGTACTGAACCTAAGGACCGCATTACTTATAGAAACTACCAAAGGTAAATGATGTATGTGTATCTTTCACTAAAGAGAGGTTCATCTAATATGTATTTCAGATAAGAAGACTTGTTTTTATTTTAGATAAGAAGACTTGGAGTACAATTAAAACAAAAATTTTCTGAAATAAATTCTATGTTTAATGATATATTTGAAAGCTACTATCCTAATGCCAACAACTATACTTCAAAGTGGGAAAGAAAGTATCCTCAGTACTAGGCACAGTGATGTATGCCTACAACCCCAGCTACTTAGGAGAATCACAAGTTTGAGGTCATCCTACGCAATTTAATGAAACACTCTCTCTAAATAAATAAATTAGTGACTGAGGATTCAAGATAATGGGCTACAGGAAGACTGCATTCTCAGTTGTTCTGCAGCTCAGGATTCAATCAGTAGAAGTAACTGCTCCTCTGTGAGGTGGGTGAAAGAGGGAGTTCACTAAAACTCAATATTGGACAGTGTGTCTTAGAGACTCAGAAATTTGGGTACATTAAACAAAGAAGAAAGATTACATTGGAGTCAAGCCAGTTGTAGTAGCAGCGGTAGTGGCACTGGTTTAGCACAGAGAGGGGAAACAAAGAGAAACACAATGGACAGATTAGTACAGAAAAACCTGAGATCAGAAAAGAAGTCTGTGCTTAGCTGATCCAAAGATTGTACTGTACACTGGTTCTTGAAAAGTGCCCCATGTTTTCCAACAGGCAATGAAGAGCTGGGGCAGGGGCCATCTTGAGGTGACCATGCTGCAATTCTTGCTGCAGAAGCTGGGAGATCTAGGTAAACACAACTACTTTGTCCTGGCAAGCGCCTACCATGAGGCCTAGGGTGTATCTAGCAGAACAGGAGTGAAATAGGTATAGAAAATATTTTACCCAAGAAGAGTCAAGTCAGAAAAGCGAAGGAGAGCCCAATTTACTTCCCCCTTGAGTCTGGCAGCTCCTGTGACGAGCTGAGGTGGTTTGGGAATCTGAATGGGCAGGTGTGAATATACTCAGGGACTAAGCCTAGGAAGCCTGGAAAGGTTTTACTGTGAGCAGCAGAGGGGGTGAAGGATTGGCCTTCCCTGCTCCATGAATAGAATCCTTGGGAGGCTCCCAAGATCCAGATTTACAGCAGAGAGAGATTACTGCCAGGCCTAAGGGATGTGTTGATCTAATCTTTCCAGAGCAGAAACTACTAGCAAAAACCCTGAAGCCTAATTGGACCTAAAGGCCACTTGCTGGAACTTTACTCATAAAACTCAGCAGTGGACCTACCCTGGGAGTACATCAATCTGGTCTGTGTAGACACAACTTCAACTGACAGTATTTTCCATCCCATCCTACCTCATACTGGAGAGAAGAGAAACTGGCAATTATTTGAACCAAATTCAGTCTTAGGCCACTCCAACTGGCAGCTTGTTAAGCAACACAAAAAGAGGAAGGGGTTAACAACCCACAGCTCCTGCTCTTGCTCTTAGTCCATAACCCAAGAAGAAATGGAAAGAAAAAAGTCAGACACAGAGTGTCCACCTATTCTCACTGACCATCTCAGTGGAAATAATTCCTTAATCTTTCACTAAGAATCTTTCATTTTGTGCGTATGTATGGGTTTTGTTTGTTTGCTGTGCTGACTGTTCAAGAACATATTTGTTTCTTTTTTCTCATTTTTAGCATTTTTTAAAAATGTAGTTATTTTTCCTTGCCTTATCTTTTGAGGGTTAGGGCTTTTTATTAGTATATTTTGGTTTTGTTTTGAACTGTCTTTCATTTGTCTACTTCTTCTATTTCTCTTTGTCTATTTTCTTTTGCTAAAAGCCAAATTCTATTGTTTTCTCTTTCACTCTCCCTTTACTTTATTTCTATTTTTTTCTTTCCTTATAATCATCACATGCTACATCTCTTCTGCATTCTCTGTTCACTTTTTGAAATTATAAACTTTTATACCTTCCTATCACATTTTCTTTTAACTGTATTCTTGCCATCTTTTAGCACTAAGTATATTATTTAACTCCTGCCCCCACCATTAATACTGTTGCAATTATTATTGCTGTGGATGATATAGTTGACACCTGTTGTTTGTTTTAATGCTAGATACAGTTCATGGTTACTTATTCTTTTTGCTATTGGTGTTTGCTGACCCTACCATTTCTGTTTGTTGTGATAATGAACATCATAGATGTCACAGTAGGAACCAAGTATTAAGTTTAATGCTGCATATTCTTTGCATTGGTTGGGTTTTAAGCTTTTGCATTGGTTGCTATTGTTTGCTTCCCTCTATTCTGTGAGCTGCGGGGAACCTATAAGGACACTATAAGTTCAAAGGGTAGAAACTCTACTGCTGAATTAAACTCAACCAAAAGATAGCACACCTTGCTCAACTCGCAAATCAGCTATACTCTCATACAAAGAATAGAAGAGACAAAACCCCAAATGACCAGATCCCAAGCACAAACAGCTAGGGGTGGTCCCCAATTCCCAAATATGGACATTCACTGCTATAACAGAAATAGAAATAACAAAACTTGTGGACACCACACCTACGTGGGCAGGGGTCTCAATCCAGATCACTCTAGGACATCTTGTGAAGTGAAGACTGTGTCTTGCGAAGGTCCACACATAAGAGTGGAAGAGAAATCCTTTCCAACAGAAGCATAAAACCCAACAAATGAATACAATAAATTTGAAAAAGCAAGCTGACATACAACATCCTAAAGCTCATAATTGACCAGGAAATGACCCCCAAAATGTTAAAATGGATGAAACATCAAATAACGAATTCAAAAGAATCATTACAAAAATGATCATTAAATTCCAAGAGAACACAGAAAAACAACAGAATGAATTAAACAAGTCAGTACAGAATATGAATGAGAAATTCAATAAGGAGATAGAAATACTGAAAAAGAAACAACAGAAAAACACAATGAACCAAATACAATGTTTAGTTGCAATTCTAAAGAATAGACAAGGATGAAAAGAGCTGGAAGACAAAGTGGCCAGCCTAGAACATTCAGACAGTATTAAGAAGAAAAAAAAAATGTAACCATGATCAGTAAATAAAAGAACTCTGGGACAATACGAAGAGAATAAATTTAAGAATCACTGGAATTCAGGAGGGCTGTGAGATGCAGGGTAATGGAATGGAGAAACTCTTTAGGGAAAATTTTCCAAACCTTCAGAATGAGATGGACATCTAGATACTAGAGTCATTCAGAACCCCAAGTAGACAAGATTAAAAAAAGAAAAAAAATCCAAACTCCCCACACATTGTAATTAAAATGCCTAATATACAGACCAAAGATAGAATTTTAAATACCTCAAGACATAAATATCGGGTCACATTTAGAGGCAAGCCTATCACAATCCTTCTGATTTCTCAGCAGAAATTCTACAAGTCAGGCAAGTCTTGAAAGAAAATAATTGTCAGCCAAGACTGCTAGATCCAGCAAAGTTACCACTCAAAATTCAAGACAAAATAAAAACTTTCAAAGATAAGCAAAAACTAAAAGAATTTATGACTACTAAACCAGCATTATAGAACTTAAATACTGCACACTGAAGAAATAAAAAAAACCTCAGAGCTCACAGAAGAACAAATCTCATTTGAAGAGTAGCTAAGCAAATGAGGAACAGGAACAAATTAAACACAATAAACAATACTGACAAAAAAAAATATCTCTGTAATAACTTGAATATAAATGGTCTCAACTCTCCAATTAAAAGAATAGACTGGCAGAATAGATTAATAAGTAAGAGCCAATTATATGTTGTTTTCAAGAGATGCACATTACAGGCAAAGACAGCCACATATTGAAAGTGAAGGGATATAAATTGATATATCCCTTCCATCATCATGTGAATGGAGCCTGAAAACAAACAGGAGTAGTTACTCTCATATCTCACAAAAAAGAGTTCACCAAAATTAATCAGAAGAGACAAAGAAGGTCACTTCCTATTGGTAAAGAGAATAATCCAACAAAGATATAACAATAATAAATTTATTATTAACAATAATAAATTTATTAACTAATGCCAAAGCTCCTCAAATTATTTCATGAAAGAGAAAGGGAAGGAACACTTCCAAATTCACTCTCTGAGGCCAGTCTCACACTCATACCAAATCCAGGTAATGACACATCAAGAAAGGAAAACTACAGACCAACATCACTGATGAACTTATATGCAAAAATACTTAATAAAACATTAGCAAATCATATCCAAAAATATAT
>PVHX01025575.1:0-22158 GCA_004024805.1 Geosciurus inauris | reverse complement strand
GGCTGCGGTGGCTGTGGCAGCTGCGGCAGCTGCACCACATGCAGATGCTACCGGGTCGGCTGCTGCTCTAACTGCTGCCCCTGCTGCTGTGGCTGCTGTGGGGGCTGCTGCAGCACCCCCGTGATCTGCTGCTGCCGCCGCACCTGCTGCCGCTCCTGTGGCTGTGGCTCCTGTGGCTGTGGCTCCTGTGGCTGTGGCTGTGGGAAGGGCTGTTGCCAGCAGAAGTGCTGCCAGCAGAAGTGCGGCTGCAAGAAGCAGTGCAGCTGCTAGGTGGCCTTGTGGCTCTGCCTCTAGGCTGAGAGATGCTGGTTACTCAAAGTACTTGGTAAGAGCTCCCTCCACCCCTCCCGGGGGCTTCCTCCCTGCCCTGTCTACCTAGATGCATTGGAACTGCTCTTCTGATCCTTGTGCTCTGAAGTTTCAGGGTTGCTCCTTTCCCTTCACAGCAATGCCATGACTACTTCTATTTCTTCTTCTGTATCTTCCAGGACTTGGCACCTGATAACCATATATATTCTTTCATCTTTGTAATTGCGTCTCCATGTAGAAGAAAAGATAAAATACTAGCATATGTTATGTCAAAATGTATTTATAAGCTGGGTGCCATGGCACATGCCCGGAATCCTAAATCCTAGGGAGGCTGAGGCAGGAGGATCTCAATATCCAGGCTGGCCCGGGCAACTGGGTGAGACCCTGGCTCACAATAAAAAATTAAAAGGGCTAGGGATGTGACTCAGTGGTAGAGTGCCTTGGGTTCAGTCCCCAGTGTCAACACACAGAAAGTATTTATAGTTTAACCAAAACAAAACAATTATGATAGCTAATATTTCATTTTCTTGAAAAAATCACCAATGATAACAAACTTTTTTCTTTCATGCTGTAAACTCACTAACTTCTTTCCTATTTCTATGTCTGTTTAAGAAAAAACTTTTTAAATAAATTTTTGCAAAGTTTCTCCTTATCTGATTGCATTTCTGTCTGTTTGGAAGATGTGTTCCCTTGCATGAGTGAGGCCGATGGCACAATGGACTGTGGGTGACATTGGAAGACTTGGGAGAGGTTTCAGTTAGTAGATGCTTGGTCCCATAGTGTCCTAGAATGCACTGTACACTGAAGATAGAAATGGAGAGCAAATCTCCAACTTTGGCCATCAGGGTCATACAGGGAAATTTCTACCCTCTCCTATGGTCCTTGTGTCCAGTGTCTGCAACTGAATTATGACTGAAGCACAGGTTAGCATCCAGGAGACACAAAAATTAGAGTCAACTTCACTGACAGCTTAATAATGTCAGATTTTCTTTGCTTCGTCACCCTTTTTCTACTCTTATACCAACTGCTCAAATAGATTTTGTGTGCACCAGCATAGCCACATCGCTGAGAAAGTAAATGCTAAAAGAGACATTTGATTCACCTGCTAGAGAAGCTGACCACTCTTCCCACAAGGGGTTTCATGTGACCTCCCATAACATCTGACACAACTGACCACTCCCCCCTCCCCAACGCACTTCCTCCCGGTTTTCTTCTCTCCTTCCTAATGAAGTTCCTCACCCCCTGTGTTCTCTTGCTTCTCCTGTTCCTATTCAGTCTCCCCTGTAGGGTGAAGGAAGAACCCCACGTCTCAGACCCTAATCCTGTCATTCGTCAGATTTACATTCTCATGTGATCTTCTCTAGCTTCTATTTTTCTTTTCCACTGCCCTTAATACTTCCTAACATACCATAACATTCATGAATTTATGTTTACTATTATTCCCTCTACTGCATCCTGCCCTCATCCAGAATGTGAATTCCTCAAGGCAGATATTTTGAACTTTGTTCAGGGATGTATCCAAGCATCTAGAATAGTTTCCAGCCCATAACATATGCTCAATAAATAACAACTCCTCCTCCTCCTCTCCTGTTCCCCCTCATCCCCTCCTCCTCCTACTACTACTACTTCCTCTCTCCTCCTCCTCCTCCTTCCTTCTTTCTCCTTCTCCTCCCCTTCTCCTCCTCCTCCTCCTCTTCTTCTTCCTGGGAATTGAACTCAGGGACACTTTACCACTGAGCTACCTTCCAATCCTTTTAATTCTTTTTATTTTGAAACAGGGTCTCACTAAGTTGTTGATAGTCTCACAAAGTTGCTAAGGCTGGTCTTGAACTTGTGATCCTCCTGCCTCAGCCTCTGGAATTGCTAGTATTACAGGCATGCACCACCATGTCTTGCTAATGAAGAAGTTTTTAGTGAGTGGTTCTTTTAAAAATCATTTTTTATTATGGAAAATGCCAAACATATACAAAAGTGGAGAGAGTACAATAAATTTCTAAGAACCATCACCCAAGTCAACAATTATCCACAGATGGCCAATCCCTTGTCGTTTATGACCCCACCCATGCCCTTCCCACCACTGAATCACATGGAATAAAATCCAGATCTCACCATCATCTCATTTACAAAGTTGTCACTTTATGTTGAAATGAATGAGTTCCTTTTCATCTCTCTTTGACTTAGACAGTGGCTATGAAAAAGAGAAACAAGTAAATTTCTCAAGATACCATTCAAGGTCATCTCTCCTGGAGAGGTATGGAGGAAATCAGGGCACCTTCAGCTCTCAGTTTCACAATGTCCTCTGGGAGAGCCCAGCAATTTGCAATGACAACACGTTGCACAAGAAGTAGCTCAGTAATCTACGGACTTCTTTCTCACCAATCACAGGAAGGTGAACACAGAAAGTCCAAACCAGTGGAACAGGTAGGCAAATCTCCTGGATGACTTTTCACCAATCTTACTTCCACTACTAACCATTTGAAATCAGGCAGTGTCTGTGTACAGAGAGCGTTTTTAATTCCTTCAACAGATAAACAAAAAGTTATAATTTTTTTCTATTTTAACTAATAGGAACTTAATGTTTAAAAAAAATTCACTTAATAAGAAGCATTACTTTAATATATGAACTATTTGTTTCAGAAGTCTCTCAAAGGGCCATCCCACCCCCGCACTTTTAAGTGCGGGCACACGGGCACGCGCGCGCGCGCGCACACACACACACACACACACACACACACACACACACACACTCATTCTGATTACAGACATTGACTCTGGAGCCAGGATGTCCCGACCAAGATCCAGGCTTCTCTAATCATTAGCTCTACTTTTTTGTACTATGCAAAACAGGAATCACAGTTAAGTTAGGCCTAGGAACCTTAATTAGCATATGCAAAGTGGGGCGTGGCCTCGGGTGGGCGGGAGCTCCTCAGCGACCCCGCCCCCACTTTCCTTCACTCCTGGATCCACCTGGGCCCGCCCGTGGTTGTTGGGGGCAAGTGAGCGACACCGCTTCTCCAGGTTGGAATAGCTCTGGGTGAGTTAATTGGAGAAACACCCGCGTCCCCCAGGCGCAGCCTTCGCCCCTCTCTCTCAGTCTGGAGCTCACTACAGCTGCGCGGTTCCGCGACCTGCACGCAGGACCGTTCCTGCTGGTGCTGTCGCCCTTTGGGTTCTGTCGCCCCGGACCTCGCTCCCGCCCAGCCAAGTCTGGCTGGAACTCTCCGGTGCAACCATCTGGAAAAGCAGATTAATACAACCATGATTCTGGTCAAAGTATCTGCAACTCCCATGGTTACACCCGTGTTCACAGGTTCCAGCTGAAAAGAAATTTTAACACGAAATTCCAAATCCTAGTCCAAAGATGGGGCAAAGTTCCCGCCTAGTGAGGAAAAGAAAGGTGAATGTGAAATTAAGAGAACCAAGACTCTATTGAGAACTGCTTTAATTGAAACTAAAAGAAAACACGACCACCTCTTGCAATAACCCTCCTGGAAGAGATACTTGATCATCAATTAACATGTATAATATCTAATAATCAAGTCAGGATTGCCGCCGAAAATGCGCGAAGTTTGGACCCTATGGCGCCTCCTAGTTTGAAAAGGGTGAAGGAAATAATGGTTTTTAGAATTACTCGCAAACAGGTGATTGGCTCCTAACCAATATCAGAACCCAGTATTTTCTGCTAGGCAAATTGTGTTTCTTCATTAAGGCGTTTGTTTTTAATAGTCCCAAGCATAGCTGAAATGGACAGAAATACCAATTTTGTTCAGTCATATTTGATAACAGAATAAGAAGTTATGTAGTGGAAATGTAATTCAAGAATGTCTAAGTACAAAATTACTGCAATTTAGCTTTGTGCTCTTAATTGGCTTTATTTTCTATTCTAGTGCAACACTTCCTTCCGTACCATGGAGTAAGTGTCCCAATTGTCTGAGGCAGAGAAAAAGTGAAGAAAACACAACCAAAACAGAATCCATGGGTCATGTTAAAGTTACTTTGTTAAAGCTGACAGGTGGGGACAAAGAGGAAAGAACGGAACAACTGATTAGCTAGCATCAGGTTATTTTGGGTTACTTCTTTCATGTGAGAATTAAAGCAGAAGGAACTTCATTCAGATAAACAGCTTCGTTTCAGCTTGGAACATTTTTATTTGTAGCCTCTCTATGAGACCCTGGTTCAGAAGCTTAGTTTGAGACAGTGGAATCCTGTATCTTTGATTTCACAGGTATAACTACTTAAAGAAGAATTTCTTGGCCTTAGCAGTTAAGGTAAAATTATCTACTGTGTACCTTTCTGAGGTTATTGTCTCTAGATTTTGCACGGAGTTACCAGTTCTGATTAAATTTGCACAGTGTGCTTGCATGAGAAGGAATGGGAAGGAAGGTTTATAGAGTGTCTATTATTTGCTGAGAACGGGATTGCACCCTTCCGAAGTCTGTCTTTTGATGGAGGTATAAACGCCTATATTTTAAAAGGAGTTTGGAGAAATTATTTACATGCCGTAAGCAAGGATGGAGCCAAGAGGAAAGCTGAGTGTCACACTCCAAAGTCAAGCTCTTTCCACTGAACCACACTGGCCACTGCAAACCCAAACCTAGAGGGGGGCAGAAGTTCAAAGTTGGGAAGGTTTGTGGTGAGGTATCAAAATGTTAAAACTGATTTAATAATTTAACAGCTAGTAGCAACTAATTTTAATTCAGAAGAATAAATGGAAGTTTATTTGGATAAGGGTAGAGACATGATGAATGGTAACCAATATTAAAAGATGATTTTTTAAAAAATGTAAAGTCATGATTCCTTTTGCCTCTATAAAAATAAACATGCGTTAAAGGTTTCGTATAATTCATTAATGAGGAAACAAGTAAAGTTGTGACAACCAGATAAAGGTGAATCCAAATGATGGGTACGGTTTTAGAACAGGAGTATTGAATATAAGGAATGCAATATAGATTGGGAATATTGACATTGATTTTCCATGGGCCAGGGCAAAGTGCATTTGCATGTCTATAAACAAGCATTATTGCACTCTGCTCTCAGTTACAGGTACAGAGCTGTAAAATAGCTTGAACATCCTGTGGTTTTTCCTTGAAGCAAAAAAATTCTTCCCACCACCACTCACTCCATGCCTTTGACCAAAAGCCCACACTGCATTTCCATGTCTAGGTTTGGTTGGTTGACTTTCTGTCAAAGCTGCCCACCGTAATTTTGTGATTTTATTAGGAATATTAATACTAGATGGACATGCAGAGCATAAACATAATTGGGGAAGTGGTGGCTAATTCATCAGTAAATGCCTCCTACAAGTAAAAAGGAACCATAATTTTGATGATAAAACAGAACCCATAGCATGTGTTTCTAGGATCATTCATTTCTATTCTTCCTGTGGTTTTTATGGGGGGTACCGAGTATTGAACTCAGGGCACTTGACCCCTGAGCCACATCCCCAGCCCTATTTTGCATTTCATTTAGAAACAGAGTCTCACTGAGTTGCTTTAGTGCCTTGCTTTTTGCTGAGGCTGGCTTTGAACTCGTGATCCTCCTGCCTCAGCCTCCCAAGGCACTGGGATTAGAGATGTGTGCCTCTGCACCCGACTTCTTGCTGTGGTTTTGACTGGAAGCAGAACTATTCAGCCAGTTTATTGAACACCTGAGCCCAGTGCACACCTTTCGAAGTTGTGTGAAGTGCTTTGTTTCCAGCAAGATGTTTTTGTGGGATGGAGGGGGACATAAAGGATTATCAGTGGGTAATAGGGCACCCTATTAGTTTTCTGAGATTCTAAGTTACTTAGAGAAACTAAATTAGATAATGGGAATAATAACATTCAAAGGAAAGCATTTTTTAATTTGTATGCCTCTCTAGTCATTTGTGTTTCATAAAGATATGAATCTGGTTTTTTATTAGATATGAAACTTCTATTATTGCCTCATTTATTGACTAATAGCAAATAGATGTGCATGTAATCAAGTAGGCCAATTCAGTAAGAAATAAGAAAGATTTAAAATTTTAAATAAAATGGTTTCCTTAGTCATCAATTAAAAGAAAATATTTTTCAAGAATATTTATCAAATCCATGCATTTACCAGCAAATGACATAATTTCCATTCTTCTTTATGGCTGAGTAAAACTCATTGTGTATATATGTCACCTTTATCAAATTGTTTATCAAATGAAAATGAAATTTTATGGAATGGGCCATTATGGATAGCCAATGAATGATTTCATATTTGATAGTCAAAATAGTTTATTACAACTAATTTCAAATGTTCCCTTTAATTTTGCGGTGTCTATTTTTTTCTTCTGTCTCTCTAATAATCCAATCTCCTTAGTTTGTAATATTAGAAAGTGAAATTTTAAAGTTGATATATCCTTTATATAATGGGCTATATATACCACCATTCCAAACTGGATCAACTTTTCTTATGGAACATTGAATGTACAACTTTTAAACTGGACACTGCATACTTTTAATACAAAATTTGCATTGTTTTTAATATCAATTTAAATGTGAAAGATTTAGAAAATACTTAATATTTTTCATTCCACACAGAACTAGGAATAGTAATTTATTTAATCAAGTAAATATCTAAATAATTTTCAAAATCAAAAATTATGGTATATCTGTCAATGAATTCATGTAGTTTATTGTTTTCAATTTTGTTTTAATGTTCTTTACCACAAGACCTGTTTCCAAACTCTTTGTATGTGTTAAGAACTCCTGAAATTTGGGAGCAATAATACTCAGAAAATAAATTACTCAGAATTTGGGAAATTTAGGTTTAAAATTTCTTGAACCTGCCAATAAATATCAATGTGAATTGTTACTGTCTTGCCCTCATATTTATTGACAGACTTGAAACATATCTGAATAATAATAGTAATATTCAAATAATGTAGGAGACAGTACCGTTCATTATAAAATATGTCTAAATAAATTTTAATTTCATTAAACAATTAAAATATTATTTGAATGGGGAAGGTTATTTATACTAAAACTGTACCCAAACAGTAAAGATCAAATCTTTACCTTTTTAGCAAGAGTGGGTTTTTTTTTTTTAATATTTCAAAGCTTTGGTTTTTTCATTGATTTATTTTTTAATTGGTGCATTATAGTCAACAAGAAAAGTAGACTTAATTGTGATATATTTCTATGTGCACATGAAATAGTTTGGTTAATTTTATTCTGCTATTCCTCCCCTTCTCCATTCCTCCTCCCTCCCCCTCTGGTCCCTTCCTGTAATCCACTGTCCTCCCTTCTGTTTATGAGATCCCCCTGCCAGGCTGTCTTTTTAAAAATTTTATACTTATCTCTAGTTTCTGCACATGACTGTATGAATCTGGCTTATTTCACTCAGCATGAGATTTTCCAGTTCCATCCATTTTCCAGCAAATGCCATAATTTCCATTCTTTCATTCTTCTTTACGGCTGAGTAAAACTTCATAGTGTATACATAACCATGTTTTCTTTATCTAGTCTTCTATTGAGGGACACTTAGCCTGGTTCCATAACTTGACTATTGTGAATTGTGCTGCTATAAACCTTTGATATACCTGTATCTCTGTAGTATGCTGATTTTAGTTCTTTTGAGTAAATATCAAGGAGTGGTATAGCTGAGTTATATGGTGGGTCCATTCCTAGTTTATTGAGGAATCTGCGTGCTACTTTGCAAATTGGTTGCACTACTTTGAAGTCCCACCAACAATGTGTAAGTGTACATTTTACCCCACATCCTCACCAGCACTTATTATTATTTGTAATTTTGATGATTTCTATCTAACTGGAATGAGATCAAATCTCTATAATTTTAATTTGCATTTCCCTGATTGCTGAGGAGATTTTGCATTTTTTCATCTATTTCTTGGCAATTTGCATTTCTTCCTTTGAGAAATGTATTTAATTCTTTTGCCCATTTGTTGATTGGTTAATTTATTTTTTGTTGTTACATTTTTTTGAGTACTGTGTGTGAATATATAATATTCATACATATATTCTGAATATTGATCTCCATCAGAAGAGTAGTTGGCACAGATTTTCTCTCATTCTGTAGGCTTTCTCTTCACATTTTTAGTTGTTTCCTTTGCTGTGCAGAAGCTTTTTAATTTGAAGCCATCCCACTGATTGATTCTTGGTTTTATTCCTTGAGCTTTAGGAGTCTCATTAAGAAAGTCAGTGCTGCACCAGTATTTTGGTGTGTTGACCCTGTCTTCTTGTAGCACTTGCAGAGTTTCTGGTGTATTCCTAGGTCTTTGATCCACTTTAAGTTGGTTTTTGTGCAGGGTTATAGATGAGGATATAGTTTTATTTTTCTACATATGGATCTCATGTTTTCTCACCACCATTTGTTTAAAATGCTATCTTTTCTTCAACATATGTTTTTGGCACCTTTGTCAAGGATTAGGTGACTGTATCATTGTGTATTTGTCTCTATGTCTTCTATGCAATTGGTCTCCGTGTCTTTTGATGCCAATACCATGCTATTTTTGTAATTATAGCTCTGTGACAATATGTAAAATCCAGCATCACTCTTATTGCTCGGTATTGCTGTGGTTATGTGTGTGTGTGTGTGTGAGAGAGAGAGAGAGAGAGAGACTCAGAGAGAGAGAGAGAGAGAGAGAGGGAAATTGATCCCATGGTCTTAAGCTTGCTATGAAAATGCTGTACTACTGAACTATAACTGCAGCCTTGCTTTGGCTATTCTTAGTCTTTTATTCTTCCACATGGATTTTAAGACTGCTTTTTCTAGTTCCATGAAGAATATCATTGGTATTTTTATGGGGATTGTATTGAATCTATATATTGTTTTTGGTACTATGGCCATTTTGATAGTATTTGTTCTGCCTCTCTAAGAATATGGGAGTTCTTTTCATATTCTAAGGTCTTCTTCAATTTCTTTCTTCATTGTTCTATGATTTTCAATGTAGACATCTTTCACCTCCTTGGTTAGATGATTTATTCCCAAGCAACTTCTTTTCTTTCTTTTTCTTTCCTTCCTTCCTTTTTTTTCCCTTCCTTTTCTTTCTTCTTCTTCTTTTTTTGATACTATAAGAGAACTATTGATTTTTATATATTGATCTTGTATCCTGCTACTTTTCCAAGTTTGTTCATTGGCTCTAGAAGTATTCTGGTGGAACATTAGGGATTTTCTAAGTTGTCAGCAACAGAAAATTTGACTTCTTCTTTTCCTATTTGTATCCCATTGATTTCCTTCTCTTGCCTAATTGCTCCAGGTAGAGTTTCAATAACTATATTGATTAGGAGTAGTGAGAGTAAACATCCTTGTCTTGTTCCTGATTTTAGAGGAAATGCTTTCAGTTTTCTCTCTTCTGTATGATGTTAGCTTTGGATTTGTCTAATATAGCCTTTGTGACACTGAGGTATGTTTCTTCTATCCATACATTTTCAGTGATTTTAACATCAGTAGGTGCTGGATTTTGTCAAAGGCTTTTTCTGCATCTATTGAGATGATTGTGTGATTTTTTGTCCTTGTTTCTGTTTATGTGATGAATTGCATTTATTAATTTACATAGGTTGAAACAACCTTGCATCACTGAAATGAAACCAACTTCATCATAGTGTATAATCTTCTTAATGTGTTTTGGAATGCAGATTGCTAATATTTTATTGAGAAATTTTGCTTCTATATTCATCAGGGATATTGGTCTGTAATTTTCTTTCCTTGATGTGTCATGATGAGCAAGAAAAGAGAGGGTGAGAGTGTAAGATAGTGTTGAAGATGGCAAGACAAACAGAATGGATAGGTCCAATTAGAACAGAATTTTACATATATATATATATATATATATATATATATTTTAAGCCAGGGTAAAGGCTACAGAGGTTTTATGATGTTCTTTATCACCTAAAATCTCTTAGGATGGTTTGTAGCCTTCCAGGCTGGAAAAGCAGCTTGTGTTCTGAGTGGAATGGCTTATCCCAGAGGCCAACTGCAGGTAAGCCTGCCCTCCCTTGGGCATGATGCCCAGTTGACTTTTCAGCTGAGGAGAGTGCCCTGCCCTTCTCCTGGAGGTGCAGCATGTGTGGGCGCACTTGCTGGTTCCCTGGGGCACACAGCTTGCACACAGGACCGTGTTAGCCCCAGCCACAGCCTGCTGCTCCACACTGCCCCAAGTGTCACTGTGGGTCTGAGTCTCCAGTGCTGAATCTCCCAGCAGAGGGTGACCTGCGGTGTCTTGCTGTGGGCGGGGCTGTTAAAGTCCTTTGCTTAGGTAGATGTCCCGGGTAGGCAGTTTGAAAAATCCTGCACTAGGAGTCGCAGTGAGTACAGAGGCGCGCACCAGAGGGCTCTGAGAGTCTCGGGAGAATGTCTCCAAACTCTGGAGCTTCCAAACTGCCAGACTGTGGCTGGTGCACTTGGGAATCGTCAGGCTCGAAGCCACCTGATGCTATCATCCCGGCTTCAGCCTTCCAGCCTGTTGCAGCCCAGAGCTGCCAGTGGGGCTGTGCCAGAATCCTGTTCCTGGACAGATTTGAGGACTGAGGACCCACAGTTCCAGTTAGAAAGGAGACAAAAAAACAAAAACCAAAAGATGGAGACTGTTGGACCTTCTAGATGTTGAAAACTGGATTTAAAAGAAAAAAAAAAAAGATCTAAGAAAAAAGCATGAAGACCTTGCTCCTCCATGCACACAAAGGTGGATCGGGGTCCTAGCTCTCACCGTCTCCTGCGGGAAGTGCACTGTGGTCCCGAGACACTAGTGACGAGGGTTTGTTGCACGATATTTAAATCTTCTTTCGCTCAGACTCCGTGTCTGTTTAATGGTGATGTCTGTCGGAAGTTCTTGAGACCTTTGTGATCCTTACCCCCACACACACACACCCACTCTGGAAAGGGCTTTCCCCTCCCCCACGGAGCAGCCAGGTCCGCTGGTGGAACTGTAGAATCTGTTTTTCCCCTTTGGATTCCAAAAGAGGGTGGTTGCTGAAGGGCGTGGAATCAACCTTGGAAAAGGGGTGGGAGGCCTTGCCGTGGCAGGTCGGTTCTAAAGGAGGAAGAGGAGAGGTTCCCGACAGAGGAAGAAAGGGCATTGTGACTGGGATTTGCAGCAGCTGGCAGCTGGAAGGAGCAGAAGCTCAATCTGAAGTCAGGAAACCAATCCTGATTTCAGAAAGAGATCATTTTAGGGCATAGGAGGAACAGGTAACTGATTCTCTCTGAATTAATTTAAAGAATGTTCTATATGGCCAGACTTGTGAGACTTGTTAGCCTGTCCTAGCTTTGATTTATGGGCACTGTTTGCACTCTAAACTTTTGGGGACAGACCCAGATTCAAAGATCTTGCTCTGTTTTCTGATTATGTAGAAGCCTTGCCCTGATCCGAAATTTAGAATTAACCTTCGTCATTGCACCAGTAGCAAAGGTCCAGGCTGAGAGAGTTATGTGCAGGAAAATAGTTTGGAGGAGACAGAGTGGGGTGCATTTGCTTAAACTGAGATGTGATTCACCTATGGTATAGATACAGATTTTAGGTTTCATTGTTTATAATTGTATATGTCCTTGTAACTCCATCCCATTGAAACAGAATATTTATCAAACCAGAAGTTTTGATTAAATAAAAACTTACCAGTCAGTAACCCCCAACCTCAGAGATAACAGTTCTCATATCAGCAAATAGTACTGTGGTTTTGCCTGGAGACTTGATACAAATGCAATCACACAGCATGTCCTTTAGGAAGCATAATGGTTGTTTTGTTCCATGTATAAAATAATCTTTGTTGAGGTATGATTTGAATATAATAAAATACATTATAAGCATGCTGCACATGAGTTTGGACAGGTGTTTGTAACCATCTCCACAATCCAGTTATGGAGCATCTTTATCACCCCCAAGAGTGCCTTGTGTTCTTTAGAAATAAATTCTTCCTTACCTCTTACTTCAGGAAACCACTATCTAGTTTTTATCATCAGAGATTAGTTTTATTTGCTTTAGGACTTCATATACATTTTTGTGTCTGGATTGTTTTCAATATTCACCCAAATTTTTGAAGTAGTGCACTATTTTTTATTGCTCACGGTTATTAGTTGTTAAAATATACCATACTGTGTACTTTCCCCATTGAATGAAAACTTCAGTTGCTTCTTGTTTTTTACTGTTGTGGATATATAAATTTTCTTGGATAGACTGCAAATGATCTTCCAAAGAGTTGGTTCCATTTTACATTCCCACAAACAGTATAGTCAAATTCATTTGCTCAATATCTTTGCTGACATTTGGTTGATTGTCTTTTTGTGCTTAGTCATTCTGGTGGTTGTGAGATGTTCTCATCATTTTAACTTGCAATTCATGATCTGATTTATGTTTTGTGAAGCATTTAGATCTTTTGCTCATCTTTTATTATTGAATTGTATGCATTCATTATCAATTTTGGACACAGTTCTTTTGTCTAATATTGTCACTGTTTTAAGTATGCAGCTTCCCTTAACACTTTTTAAATAGTATCTCTTGATAAACAACTGTGGGGGTTTTTTGATGAAATTCAATTGATCCCCCCCCCCCCCCGCCCTCTCTCTTTTTTCTTCTATGTTTCATCCTTTAAGTAGCCTGGATCCCTTACCCAGGTCCTCCTCCAGCAGCTTGCTGTGAGTTAAGCGGTTTGCAACTCTGCTTTCTTTGGATGTTTTACTCAAAGTTAAATTCTCTATTTTAGTAATCAGTTGATAAAAGGCATAGTTATTATGCTCTGCCATCCACTAAAAGCAAATGTTTTCATTTTTAGTAATCAGACTTTTAGTTTGCTTCTGTCCGATGAAGGGCTTGACTGGCAGTGTTGAAAGCTGGAAAGGTGGGCTCCTTAGGTAATGTAACTACTAGGAAATAGTATTTGGTTATCTACCCAGGTTTCTCTCACAGAGCTAAAAGTCTTGGAAGTTGCTGAGTGATAGGAGTGTTTGTGTCATTCACAATGACCCATGGATAACACTGAGTCTTTGCTAATGAGCTTATCTTAGAGTAAGGCCCTTAGATAGGCTCACTAGAGGCTAGAGAGACCCAGTGA
The DNA here is from genome assembly GCA_004024805.1 of Geosciurus inauris. NCBI lineage: Eukaryota > Metazoa > Chordata > Mammalia > Rodentia > Sciuridae > Geosciurus > Geosciurus inauris. The sequence continues at coordinate 8,836 of PVHX01025575.1, read as the reverse complement.
TTACAGATTAGAGAGCTTGAACACCAGGAAGTGGGGATATGTGGGGCTGGAGATTAAGCTCTGAAAACTCTTGAATCATAAGCATGCTTACTGAACACATACAGGTGCTGGTGGGCTGCACACCCCCCACCAGAGAGGGGCTTGGGAGCTTCATGACCCCCATACCTCCTCCTGTCCATTCCTGTATCTGACTGTTCATTTGTATCCTTTGGAATATACCTTATAAAAAACCAGCAAACATCAAGTACGGTGGTGCATGCTTGTAATCCCTGTGACTCTAGAGGCTGAGGCAGAAGAATCGTAAGTTCCAGGTCAGCTTGAGCAATTTAGCAAGACCCTGTCTCAAAATAAAAAATGAAAAGGGCTGGGATGTAGCTCAGTGGTAGAGCACCCCTGATTCAATCCCCAGTACCAGGGGAGCAGGGCAGAGAAGCGTAGTAAACATGTTCCCCTGGGTTCTTGAACCATCACAGAAAATTAACTGAACCCAAGAGGGGGGTAGTGGGAACCCCAGTTTATAGCCAGTCTGTCAGAGGTATAAGTGACAGCCTAGTACTTGCAGTCTCGTGGGACTGAGCCCTTAACCTGGGGAATCTGACATCTCACTTTCTCCAGGTGGATAGCCTCAGGATTAGGTTGAATCAGAGGACATACAGTTGGTGACCAAAGGGGATTGCTTGGTGTGAGGGGAACACCTGCACACCTCTGGTCATGGCAGTTTCCTGAGGTATGTGTGCAGAAGGGAACAAAACAGCTGGCTTTTCCTCTGGTAACAGACGATGGCTCCTTGTGCCTTGGGGCAAATGACATCTTTTGCATGTCTCTGGCTCAGCTACTCAAACCTTTTGGAATTTAGAGGCTATGAGTTTCATTACTATTTTAAATGATCAAGCTGTTGCTCTCATTTGACTGCAGTAAAGCTCTGGGGAGGAATGTGAAGATCAGACACCCAGTCAGGCACCCTGTCTCAGAGGGCTGGAGTGATTAGTAGAGAAGGGTTGGGCTGGGATTGGGGGGAAACTGGGGATTCTAAATAGTTTCCTTCTACATTATTGGCATCTGGGTTGATTCCAACAGTGTCTTCTAAGCAAACATGGAAGGGGATTTGAAGAAAAGATTCCTTTCCCCTGTCCTACTGTTTTGGAAAGAATCATTCAGCTCAGGCTTCTCCTTGGCTGGAAAACCCTCCCAGCTGCCAGGGATTCCGGAAACCCTCCTGTGCTGCCAGTTTCTGCAGATCTTACCTTTTAATAGTTGCCTATTCCACACAAATAGACAATATATCTAGATATATCTGTAACCATAGAGTTTTGTGTGTGTGTGTGTGTGTGTGTGTGTATACACTTATGCATATTACTTAAGGGTCAGCAAATAAAACACTGTCCATTTAGATAAGGTGCAAGTTGACTTAGGTTCCCAACTAAGCATATATGTGGTTCCCCAATATATATGGGATCAACACCTGAACATTTTTATGTGCACAATTATAGGAAGGGTTTCATTCCCATAATAACTCTGTAAGTTAAAGCTAACTAAAGGAAACTCAGCAGAGGAATCAGTAAATTATTCTCTGGTAACTCACTCCGGGGATCCTGGCAATGAAGTAGTGTTGTCCTTCCTATTTTCAAATAAGAAAAAGAAAGCCTTCTTTCCTCCATACCACAGAATTAAGATGGCAAATGATCATGTCTTGCAGTCAATATAAGTATTAAGTTGCCAGGTGCTGTGGCGCCTGCCTGTAATCCCAGCAGCTCGGAGGCTGAGGCTGGAGGATCGCAACTTCAGAGCCAACCTCAGCAATTTAGCAAGGCCCTAAGCAACTCAGTGAGACCCTGTCTCTAAGTAAAATACAAAAAAGGGCTGGGGGGTGTAGCTCAGTGTTAAAGTGCCCCTGGATCCAATTCCTGGTACCCCCCCAAAAAAGAATTAAGTTAGTTTCAAATATGGTATTATTTCTTACTGTAAAGGAAAAAACAACTAAAGGAAGTGGTTCAAAGTGGAATAAAAGAGAAGGAAATTAGAATAAAAGAGAAGGAAAAAAAATGATCTCTGATACCAAGAAACTACAAGCATGTAAGAGGTGACATAAAAATAAATTTTCTCAAGGTAGATGAAAACAAAAATAGTGAGAAGCCACTTCAGGCAAACTTGACCCAAGTCAAATACAAATAAATCTGACATTTTATAGGAGATAAATAAAAATTCTGAGTACCTTACAATGAAGGAGCATTAGATATTTTAGCAAGGAAATTATCGTTCTTCAAAGATCTGCAGCACCTCACATTTCCTAAAGAGAAGCAGCAATAAAATTTGTGGCCTTGTGTGGATATGAAGCAGGCTGAAAATAGAAGAGCTGGATACGGAATGGTAGAGCACTGAGGATCCCTGGTGGGACAGCTGTGGCTTTTTTCATAAGGTGAGAAACAGTTACTATTCCTCTAGCAGCAAAAAGAGAAAGGAAAGCCAGAGCAATTAAGATTTGTGCTGGTTTTCGCATCAGCACTTGGACTTGGACTCAGTTTTTCTAATTCCAGCTTCATTAATCTTTCCTCTCACCTTGTATCAAGAAAGCCCAGCTGTGTCCTCAACATTCCAACTCAACTGTTTTAAATAGTGTTTTTCAGACTGTAGTGTCAAAGAAATCCAGTGAGTTGCAAGCACATCTGTGTTAATGATGCAAAAAATATTAACACAGAGTATAGCTAAGTTTTTTTCTGCAACTTCGGTTTGGGTTAGCAATATGAAACATACATATATGATCACAATATACACTAACATACTGTGGGACACAGTTGCTGGGATAGAAGTTGTAGAGAGCCGGGTACCGTGGTGCATGCCTTTAATTCCACCAACTTGGGAGGCTGAGGTAATAGGATCACAAGTTTGAGGCCAGCCTCAGCAACTTAGCAAGGCCCTGTCTCAAATTAAAAAACAAAAGAGGCTAGGAGATTTAGCTCAGTGGTAGAACACCCCTGGGTTCAATCCCCAATGCTGGGAAAAAAAGGTTAAAATTAAACATGATGATAGATATTTAATGATTTTAATACATTAGGGAGACCTTTAGCTACAAGATGCCCAGGAGGAGAGATGATCTTGGTGTAGCCTAGGTTGCTGTCCCATTTTACAGATGAGCAACTGAATGGCAAGGCTTTTGCAGAATTGAGGACCTCTGTAGCTCTTCCCTAATGCAACTCGGAAGGGAAGCTCATTCAGGAGAACCAGGCGACACTTGTTCTTATCCTCAGCAGGGCAGAGGTTGGGATAGGGTAGTTGGACTCTTACCCCTTCTACAGGACTGCCTTCCCCAGCTCCTGTATCCTTTGCCTGTTCTTACCACCTCCCCTGTCTGTCTCCTCCTTGACCAAGCAGGTTTGTTTATTTCATTCATTCAGCATCTTCCTTGAGGGCCCACTGTGTGTCAGGCAGTTTGAGACACTTGGGATATAGCAGTGAACCAGACAATAGGCCCTGCCCTCCGGGGGCTTACACTCTAGGGGCCATCTATCATATTTTTCTACTTGACCTTTCAAGCTGTATCTAGTTGGGCAGCAATATTCAGAGCATAAGAAGACAAATAGGTAAGTAATTCAGGGGACTTTTAACAGCCAGCAACCATGGGAGTCGTCCTAGGTCTCTGAGATACACAGAGAAGATAACTTGGAGTTTGTGGTCAAATCCATGGTCAGCATAGATGGACAGAATGTCCATCAGTCAGCAGATGCCACCCCATCAAGATCACCCTTCCAAAGATGACCTTAGTAATTGGCTACTGAGGTGCCCTTTCCTGTAAGAAGTTCCCAGCAAACCCAGCAGCATTCCAGGCATAAGGGAAAGCCCATGCTTTCTGGGGTGAGGGAACAAGCAGAGGATGGTGAACCCCGATTTTGCCCTGGACAGAACTTTCACATTGTCCTCATCTTTCACTGTTGTCACTACCCTGGTTCCAAAATCTGATCATCTTGTTCTCTACACTGTTTCTTTAAAAAAAAAAATGGTGTTTAGCTTATTTAACTTAAGAGAAAAAAATCTGCATCTCTGTGGTGCCACATTGTGACAGGGCTGGGTGGGTGGCAAGCTGTGGCATTGCTCAGCAGGTTCCTCCATCTGGGCACCTGGAGTTCTACCCAGGAAACAGGTTCCTCTGGACCGAGCACCCTTTTACCTCCCTCTGGCCTACCTTCAAAACTGTCATGGCCTTGGGAAGCTCTCTAGATTAAGTCCCATTCTCTAGCATGGACATGTTTATGTAAACATTTCCTTTCCTTACTGCAGAGAGGAGATCATTAGGTTACTACCTGCAGCAGAGGGAGAGAGGCCACAGGGATGAGGCCAGTAGAGTGGTGGGAGCATCCTGATGGGAGCTGCAGACACCTGGCTTCAGATCTTTACCCTATGGTTTGAATTCAGTCATTGGACCTCTTGAATCTTCCATATAGTCACCTCAGAATTTAGGGAAATGGTATATTTTATAGTTGCTATGAAGCTTTGATACGATAATATGTAGAAAAGCATCATATGGCAGGTTACTTTCCTTCCTGTCAATATTCTCAGAAGTTAACCACAATCAGGAGCACCAAAAATATGTGAACTTTACAGCTAAGCTTAACTTCAAGCATGAAGGAATAAGAATGAATTTTCTCACGCACACTGTAATCCTCAAGAAAATGCAAATGTTTTTAAGTTCAGCCAACATCAAATAAGGTTGGTTTTGTTTGTTTTCTGTGCAGTGACAAAGGAGACCCTCTTGTGTTATATGTCAGAAGTTTGAATTTCAGATAATTTCTATGTTAGGAAAAAGTATAAAAAATTAATTAACTATCTGCCTGCATTGAATGGTGTGAAACCGCAGGATTAGAGAAAAGCCCAGTTATGATAGAAAGTGGAAGAGGTAGAGGTATAGCCAGTGGTGGAGGGCTTGCTTAGCATTCACAGCCCCAGCACCACAAAAAAGTAAAATAAAAGTAAAAAAGTAATAGCCTAATAAAGGATGCCTTTCATTCCTAACAGAATTGGTACCAGTGACAAAAGATAGCAAGTCAGATCTTTATTCAGTTTAATCTTTTAACTGAAGAATTACAAATTCTTAGAAGATGGGACACACCTAACAAATATCTTGGGTATCCAATATGTGTCCAGCAAAATGCTAGGCAAGTACAGTCTGGTGGAGGGTGAATGCCTGGATAAACAAATGCCATTCCTTGTGCTAAAAGTCTCAGAAACAGGGCAGATGTTGAAGGTTGGATTAGTTCAATCTGTTCTCTTGGAAATGCTTTACCTGGCACACGTACGCCAGTCCATGGCTAGGGTTTTATTTAGGTTCGTGCATGTATTGGTCCATTGCTTATCAATAACTAGTAGCTACTCATAACCATTATAACCATTATTGCTTCCCCCAGTGATAATGAAAAAGAAGTTAATTGACAGAGGAAGAAGTTAAATGACCAGCTCACCTGAGCAACATTTGAGAGAAGCTATTCATGATTCACCTTTTTGTTTCAACACAAATGGATGAAACTCTATCCTTTCATAAAACATATAGAGGGTCCTGGGATGGAGCTCAGAGATAGAGCATTTGCCCAGCATGCATAAGGCATAAGGCTCTGGTTTTGGTCCCAGCACCTCAAAAAAAAAAAAAAAGAAGAAGAAGAAGTAGCTTTTCACTACATCCTAGATGGCAAAAAGAATAAATATTACTTATTTTTTTGCTTTGTTTCCATTTAATTAGCCATGGATTGTTTGAGAACTTCACCAAGCAATTCTTGGATTTATCCCACTGTGATCCTCTGTTCATTTGGATTTTTCTCCATGATGAGACCCTCAGAACCGTTCCTTATCCCATATTTATCTGGACTAAGTAAAAACCTAACCAGCACAGAGGTAAGTTAGCACACACACATGTATGGAGTTATCGTTTTACAGGAGTTACTTAAAGGAGTTCAGTTTTCTAGGACTTAAACAAGGGAACAAGGACATAGGGTCTCATTTAATTTGAAATAAAAAGAACACTTTGACTTCAGTGAGTCCTATTTTCATAGTACTTGTCACACAATGGAGCTACGCTTTCCTCCTCACATTTGCAGAACTGGGCAGCCAAAGCACAATAGCTGTATAATAAATATTTTACCTTTCATAGAGTCCTGACATTAGTTTCAATGCATAGGAACCTTTCAGATCTCCATTGACTTTATGATACTTACCCTAAAAAGTCAACATTAAGCACAGGCTCTAGTCCTGTGAACTGGTAGACTGCTTGGTATCAATAAGATCTAATAAAAAAATGTTCACACAATATGCATCATGTAACAATACTAAAGTCAATAAAGGGTTGCACACACAATGGTGGTCCCATAAGATTGCAACAGAGCTGAAAAAGCTGAAAACTTCCTTTTGTCTAGTGATGTCATAGCCAACCTAGGTCACAGCACAATGCATTACTTATGTGTTTGTATTGATGTGGGAATTAACAAATCTACCATGCTGCCATCTGTATAAAGACATAATGTGTACAATTGTGTACCATATATAATGTCTCTCTCTCTCTTTCTGCTGTGGATTAAACCCAAGGGTGCACGACCATCACCTATATCCCCAGCCCTTTTTAAAAAATGTTTTTGCAGTTGTAGATGGACAGCATGCCTTTATTTAATTTTTTTGTTTTGGTATGCAATGCTAAGGCTCAAACCCAGAGCCTTACATGTGCTAGGCAAGCACTCTGCCACTGAGCCACAGCCTCAGCCCCCAAGCCCTTTTTTATTATCTATTTTGAGTCAGGGTCCTGCTAAGTTACCCAGGCTAGCTTCAAACTTGAAAGTCAGTGAGATCACAGGCATGTATGTGGCACCTGGCTATAATATGTCTTCTTTTTTTTAAATTTATCTTTATTTATCTATTTTTATGTGGTACTGAGGATCAAACCCAGTGCCTCATACGTGTGAGGCAAGCACTCTACCACTAAGCTACAGCCCTAGCCCTAATACTTCTTAATAATAATAAATGACTTCCTGGTTTATGCATTTACCATTTTGTGGCTTTTAATCACTGTTTTAGAGTATCGTCCTACTTGTAACAACACAAGTTTGCTGTGAAACAGCATGCTAGGGACCACCGGCAGCACCCTCACACATCTTTATGCATGTATGTGTTTACATATCTCCTGTTTGCCACATTTCTTGACGGGATCATATTCTCTTCAGCTTAATTTGATCTCATGGTGTTTTGTTCATCCTGGCCTAGAAGGAGTAGGCTACAAGTAAGTACACAAAGAAAATTGCTCAATGAAAATTGCTTAATAATGCATTTTTCAGAATATATCCTCATTGTTAAGTGACACATGACCATATTTCTTTAGGGTTCTTATTCAGTTTTAAAAAAAACTATTTAGCAAGGTCTGCGGTCGTGGCTCAGTTATAGAGCACTTGCCTAGCATGTGTGAGGTACTGGGCTCCATCTGCAGCACCACATAAAAATAAATAAACAAAATAAAGGTATTGTGTTCATCTACAACTTAAAAAAATTTTTAAAAAAAACTATTTAGCAGCAGGTGAGACATTAACAGCTTTCTCTCCCAGCACTCCCTCCTTCCCTAGAAAGCCAAATTCTCTTACTTAAAAGATCCATCTCACCAGGCATAGTGGTGCATGCCCATAATCACAGCAACCTGGAAGGCCAAGGCAGAAAGATGGCAAGTTTAAAACCAGCCTCAGTAACTTAGTGAGACCTTAAGTAATTTAGTGAGATCCTAGTCTTAAAATAAAAAGAGCTGGGGATGGAGCTCAGTGGTTAAGCTCCCCTGAACTCAATTTCCAGGACCCCTGTCCCAAAAAGTCTCTTTTTCTTTATAATGCAAGCAACCAGAAAACATACCCACCAGCTAGAAAAGTATCCTGGGCTGGTTTTACCATCTCCAGCCACAGCCATGAAAACATTATGTGGAGTGCATGGCTCCACCTGCAGGGCTGATTCGCACTGGTTTCTTGGTGGTGAGGTGGCAGGGTAGAAAGGCAAGCCTGTCCTGTAAAATCACTTAGGATGATGGTTTCAGTGTCGCTCAGACTGAAGCAGTTCAGACAACAAATGAGCCGGGGTGGCGGTAATGCCTGCAGGTGGTAACGCCAGGGAGTCAGGACACAGGGGCAGGAGGATCACAAGTACAAGGCCAACCTTCTGAATTTAGAGAGATCTCAAAGGTAGCCCGCCCCTGGGTTCAGTCCACAATGCTGAAATTTTAAAAAAGGATTTTTTGTTTGTTTATTTTATTTTTAAGAACTTGGAAAACCCAGGGGTTGGGAGTAGCTTTTAACTAATTCACTTAACTGTACATATTATTAAAAACTTAAACTTAATGCAAAGTTCTGGTTGCCTACTCTCCCAATATATTCTGGGATATATCTAAGTATATAAATTAGTTGGGATCCCCCCTTTTTTTGGTGATGGGAATGGTTCTGGTTGTTTTTGAACCCCTAGTGGCAAAGGGCAATGTCTTTTAGAGGTTTTCATGAAAATGTTTTCAATTATGTGATTCCACAAGAATATCTGGTGAGCTACAGAATCTGAGGTACACGCTGCAGGTCCTCTAGAGACCACGGGGCTCATGGTCACACTGTTTCATTTTGCAGATCACCAATGAGATCCTTCCCGTTTGGACCTACTCGTACCTGGTGCTGCTGCTCCCGGTGTTTGTCCTCACTGATTATGTCCGCTACAAGCCGGTCATCGTCTTACAGGGGATAAGCTTCATCATCACCTGGCTGCTGCTCCTGTTTGGTCAAGGAGTGAAGATCATGCAGCTGGTTGAGTTTGTCTATGGTTTGGTGTCGGCCACCGAGGTGGCCTACTA
>PVHX01025574.1:0-22250 GCA_004024805.1 Geosciurus inauris | reverse complement strand
TGCCTTTGTTAAGCTTATTCCTAAGTTATTTTATTCCTTTTGGTGCTATTGTAAGTGGAATGGTTTTCTTAACTTTGGTTTTGGATGTCTTTTTTTCTGTGGTACCCTTTCATAAATCGTTTTAGTTAATAAATAATTACTTATTAACCAATCTTTATTGAATGCCTATGAAGAGACAGACACTGATCTAGGTGATGGGAGAATAGTCAGGCAGGAAAACCAGAATAATCATCACATCTTACTCCATAGTCACTTAAAAGGGGAATGAGCAAGCTCTTCATGCAGCTCTCTAAGAATTCGTAGTGAAGTACGTGGACTATCCTGGAGTCTTGCTTTCCTGTGGAGGACTTTCCCCAAGATTTGCTTTCACTGTTCTCTCCTTCCTTGTGCCCTACTGTAAGGACACATCCCATTTCTTGGTCACTCTGTGAGTGCTTAAGAGCCTTCTCCTACCCTGGTTCTTTTCCAGTTCTCTGTAACACACAGCCTCAAGGGTTGTTTTTTTAACCAGGGAGGAAAACAATAACATTGTCTTGCTTTCTGCAGAATATTGACTTTAAATGATCAAGTTATCTGTAGGAATTTTCCTGTCTCCCCAAATCACTTGCTTTCTGATTTAAAAATAAAACTATTTTAAGAAAATATTACTATAACAAACTCTAAAAATGTTAAAAACTTAAAACTTGAAGTGACCTGTGATTTACATTTTGAAAATGGAAGCTCCTAAATTCTTTTAAAAGTCCCAAAGTATATTGGCCTAGTATTAAAAATCAAGTGTCAGCCGGGCGCGGTGGCTCAAGCCTGTAATCCCAGCACTTAGGGAGGCTGAGGCAGGAGGATCGCGAGTTCAAAGCCAGCCTCAGCAATGGTGAGGGGCTAAGCAACTCAGTGAGACCCTGTCTCTACATTAAACACAAAATAGGGCTGGAGATGTGGCTCAGTGGTCGAGTGCCCCTGAGTTCAATCCCCAGTACCAAAAACAAAAAAAAAAAAAAAAAAAAAAATCAAGTGTCAACTTCCCATGCCATCTGCCCCTTCCAGGACTCCCTGCTCTGGGCACCATGCAGCATTCCTGTAGTAGCTCACCCTGCCAGCTGGCCTGAGTGGCTGGTGGCTCTTCTCTTCACCACTCTGGACCTGTCATGTTTACCTGTATCATGAGCAGAATGCAACAAACCCTACTGTGTCCTGGGGCACCTGAGAAGGGACAGGTCCAACCCCACAGGTTTGTGCTGCTGTCTTTCTCATGCATCAGCCTTGCCTTCTGCTACCCATTAGGCTCACACTAATGCTCTGGAGCCTCCCTTAGCTCTGCATCCCCTGTGGGCACTACGTACTTCTCTGCAGTGAAGTCGACCGCTATGGCTTTCTACTGCTCACTCCCAGCCCACTCCTGACCACATCAACAAAAAACAGGCTTCTAAGGGTCCCCCAGAGTCTCCATGATGCCCAAGCCAATGTTCCTGTCTCTGTCCTCACCAGGCTGTTAAAGCCAGAGCCTGTATCTCTAACAGGCTCAACACCCTCTCTGGAGGCCACATAGTACTGTGGGCTTTGAAGCCAAACTCTTACTTATACCTGTGACCATTGACAAATCAGTTAGCCTTTCCAGGCCTCTGCCTCCTCATTTAGAAATTGGGCTGATAATGTCCATGCTGTTCAGTTGTTGTAGGATAAAATCAGTCAATAAAGGCAGGGTGCTGAGCACAGGGCCCAACACACAAGACCACTCAGCAGCTCACCCCTTCTAGAAGCATGTTCCTCATGCAACAGCAGGATGCCATGTCAGATGGGCTCTCTCCGCCTCACAGGCTACCCCTGAGGATCTCCTTAGCTGATTCTTCCCCCACCCCCTACCCCCCCGTCATGCTCCAAGGCCTCCTAGTTTGTCTTTGGGATGTCAAGAAGCCACACTGAACACTTTACCTGATAGCGCCCATTACCTGCCCCTCATGCATTCCATACCTGCTCTGCAACCGCCTCCAGGGTTTCTGCACATGGGGTCTAACCAGCTTTGTACTCTGTGCATCTCAGACAGAATTTCCCAACTGCTTCTCTAGTGTTCTCCTCATTAACGTAAATAGCCTCCTTATTGCTCACTTGCTCAGCCAAAACTCAAGAGTCAACCTCCAGTTCTTCTCTTTCTCCACCAGCTACCCCTAGAATACATTTTTTTTAAATATTTTTTAGTTATACATGGACACAGTGTCTTTACTTTATTTATTTTTATGTGGTGCTGAGGATCGAACCCAGTGCCTTATATGTGCGAGGCAAGCGCTCTGCCACTGAGCCACAACCTCAGCCTCCCCTAGAATACACCTTGATTCGCCCACTTCCTCTATCCAGTCCCCTGCTGCCCATTGCTTCCTGCTTCCCCTGGCCTCCCTGCCTCTGCCTCTGCCTCTAACAGCTAGTCACTCTCCACACAGTAGCTGATAATCCTTTAAAATACAATTCTTATGACCATGAATCCCTGATAACTACTCCTTGACCCTCACAGCAAAACCCTAATCTCTTAGCCTAACATGCAAAGCTGCCAGTACCTCTCTACCATGTTCCGTTTCCTCTGTCCTGTCATACTGACCTCCTTTCAGTTCTTTGAATATGTTCAGTATTACCCACCCCAGGGCCTTTGTATCTACTGCTCCCTTCTCTGGAAATGCTCACTCTCCCCATGGATTCCCATGACTACAGCTCACACATGGCCTCCTGGAGAGGTCTCATTTGAACATCTGTGATAGAGATCCTCCTTGCTCCCCCATGCTCCAACTCCATGTTATTTCTATGAAAACATAGAAGTTAGAGATGAGAATGAGGGGAAATCAGAATTTGCTAAGATTCTTATTTTACCTTGACAGGGTAGGGTCATAGATTATGTTTGATTCTTAACCCTGATATAGACATACCAAATCAAACATCTCTGTATAATATAGTGATAACCAAAATTCAAAGCAAGATGCTGACCTTCCAAATCACTAGAGGAAAATAAGGGTGAAGAAAAATTCATCAATATGCCAAAAGAAAAGAAATGAAAGAAATAAAGGCAATTTTGAATAGGTACACAAAAATCCTAAATAAAACTTTAGGAAGTGGAATTCACTGGTTTATTCAAAGATGATACTCCTCTTCAAGAATGCAGGCTTCATTCAGCAACTATTTGTGGAGCATGGACTAGGTTTTAAGCACTAGGAACACAGTAGTGAGCAAATGGACACTGAGTTTATACTCTAGGGGGTGCAGTAGGCCTTAAACAAGATAACCAAGCAGGGAGTTGTAGTCCATCAGATTAGGAGAAGCTCCAAGGAGAAAACTAAAGCAGCGAAAGGTGATAAGGGCACATCAGAGAGCCAGGGAGACCTCCTGGAAGAGACACTTGAGTAAAGGTTTAAGAAAAGGAGGGAACAAGCTACACAGACATTGGGGAAAAGGATGTTCCAGACAAAAGGTACAGTGGTACAAAGGTCCTGAGGCAGGAGCATGCCTGGGGTGTTCCTGGCATGGCAGAGAGGCCTGCCAGGCTACAGAAAATAACAGGGTCATTCACTAAGGGAACATAAGGACAGATGGCACTGAGCTTTGTAGGCCATTGGAAGAACTTCATGGGAAGCCACTGAAGGATTTTAAATAGGAGAGCACTGATCTGAATATCAGTGTTAACAGATTCACTCACATCTTTAGAATAGACTGAGTGGGGATGGTAAAGGGACATGGACAGAAAGGCCATTAGGAGATCTTTGTAATAAGAAATGAAGGTGACTCTGATCAGACAGTGGCAAGGGAGTGTGCAGAGAAGTCAGCTTCTAGAAGTAGAGTTGAGAGATTTGCTGATCATACCTGGGCTATGATAAGAGGAGAGAGTGAGCATCCATGACTCCAGAGTTTTTGTCCTGCATAATAGAAAAATGAAGTTGTGATTTCATAGATCTAGAATATCACAGGGAGCAGGTACTAGAGAGAAGATGGAGGGTTCCTTGGGGGTAAATTGTAGATACCTGGGATAAGTCCAGGTAGACAAGTATACCTGGAGGTAAGAGGCAGGACTGGTCTAGAAATAATATAATATATATATTAAGTCTATAGGCTCTTCAGGGGGTATGGGCAATGGAAAACATTTGCATAACAAAGGTTATGCTTTTGGAGCCTAGTGTGTGCACACATGCTGAGTAAGCTTGGGTGTTGCAGCAGTGCACAGCATAGACTCACATGCCCAGCACACCTGTGTACCTGCCCACACCCTTTCCTGCTCAGCCAGGTGCTGCCACATCAGCTCCCTGCTTCCTGCCCACGCAGCACTCACCAGCTCTGCCTCCTCTTTAATGCTGCCTAGAGCCTTGTCATCTGATCCCTGCTGCATCCCCATTGCCTCCTGCTGCACCATCTGTGATAGGTTCGCCATAGATGATGGCACATTGATTAGTGCCATTGGAATTGTCTGTATTCCATGTGACCAGATGCTCTGCATAGGTCATAGGACATAGGATCAGTAGATTCAGGGAAACTTTCCAAGAGTGGCCCCAAATTAAGTCCTGACATAGGCTGATCTCCCCATACCTAGGCAAAAGTAGAATCTGGGTCTTTGTTTTTAGGTTGAGATGGGAGCAGAACATACATCTTGTGGGTGTTAGCAGCTTTGACCTTCTGTGACTTTTTAGAATTCAAAGGCGGAGACGCGTTCTCCAGGTTTGTCACAGAGACCATGCACATTCCCATAGTGGCTTCTGGAATAAGTTCATTCTGTGTGAGTTTTACCCTACAGAGTGATTCCTGACGTGGTCTTTGCCAGAAAGGGCAAGTGTAAGAAGGTGTCCTGCCATGGTCAAGACACAGCAAATCCTTCCTTCTGTGTGTGCTGAGAGAATTCCTTTCTAGGGGCCTCATGCTCAGCGCTTCCAGACATCCACCTGCCTGCCTCTCGCACAGCTGCAGGCCACCTTAGTTCCATCAGCACCTCTCCACAGTGGGAACTTATCACACACTGCCATTGCAATCAAGCCTTTCTCACATGCTCCACTTGAATTTCTTACTTTATTTGAGAGTCAACCTCAGCGTTTGGTGCTCAGGTGGCAGCTTCAAACTCCCAGGATACGCAGTGAATAAGATGATGGGACAAAGAGCAAAACATGAAGCAAGGAGACTCAGATAAAAATGGAGTAGCCTTTTCCTAGACAGGTGTGTGAGCCCAGCACTTTTGAGGTCACACTGGAATAAACCCTATCCTCATTGTCTCTGCAGTGTCAAAATGGGAGGGTCTGTGTGTCCTCAGGAGCATTTTTCTGATGAATGGTTGAGGACGTTCTGCCATGTGTCAGATGCCATACAGATGTTCAGAGGGCACAGAGAGTCCTGAGATGCTGTTCCGTTTTCGGGAACCAGCAATTGCACACACAAGGCCCTAAGCACCAATGATTTAGGAGTGCCCCAGAGTTCAGCAGAGCAGACAGTGACTTCCAACTGAAGGAACGAGGGCTTATAGGAATGGGTGCACTTTAAGGCCCACCATGTTTCAGAACCTCCCTGTGTTAATTTGTTCTTTTTTACCTTAGTAGAACAGAAAATAGGTGTCCACAATAGCTTATTAATGTGCACATAGGGCCTAGTTCCTGTCTTCACCCAAACAATGATTATAAATACCTTCCCAGGTAGGCTCTCGTCCACCCTAGATGATGCCCCTTTAGTTTTTGTAAAATGAAGTGTCATGCAGTAACCTGGGTCACCTGCTTCACTCAGCCTACCACCTGGGGGTGGGACACCTCAGAAGTGGCTTTACTCACCAGGCAGTAGATGGACCACAGATGGGTCCCATGAAACAGCATGGCTTCCACATCTGATCAGAGGGCAGCTAAGGGAGGGGAATATCAGGTTGAGATGTAGGCCTTAGTGATAACCTGCCCTGACTTTCCTCCTCTGGGGGCAGGTCCAGGGCTGGCCCAAGGGGCTTCTTTGAGTGCAGAGCAGAGATGAGGGGTTTCCTAGCAGATGACCCAAGGAGGGCCTGGCTGCCACAGTGAAGACATTCCTGTGTTTGTGGAGGGTTTGGCTGTAGGCCAGTAAGGGTGTATAGGAAGGAGAAATCATAACATCAGTCTAAGAAGATCTCTAGAAATGGTGATAGTGCCAGAAAACACCATCTAGCAAGAAGGGTTACAGGATGCTCAGAGTGAAAGGGTACTATAAGAACCAAATGCTGTGTGTCCCCTCATAGTTCACTAGGGCACTATTCCACTGTACCCATGGACCTGGTCCCAGAGTCAGCACTGTTCACTCTGAGGCCACACCATGAGGCTATACCAGGGGGGACAAGACAGCCTCCTGGATGCATTTAAAATCAGTGCTTGGGTGATGAAGGGAACTGGGCCCCAAGTGCACGTTAGTACTCTGTTGTGGATGCATGATTGGTACACAATAAGAAGAGGGAGAGGGAGGAAGGACTGCTTCACAGCCAGTGTGCTCCATGTGTGCAACGCAAAGTGTGCAGGTTGGTCTGAACATTGCTCATCTCAGCCTAGAAGGGTGACTATTTTAGTCAGCTTTTTTGCTGCTGTGACTAAAAGGACCCAACCAGAACAATTTTAGAGGAGGAAAAGTTTATTTAGGGGCTCACAGTTTCAGAGGTCTCTATCCATAGACAGCAGACTCCATTCCTCAGGGCTCTGGGTGAGGCAGAACATGATGGCAGAAGAGTGTGGCAAAGGGAATCATCTCACATGATGATCAGAAAGCAGAGAGAGAGAGAGACTCTACACTCTAGATTCAAAATATATACCCTATATCTATGCCCCCAATGAACCACTTCCTACAGCCACACACCACCTGCCTCCAGTTACCACTCAGTGAGTCCCAGTAGGTATTAATGCACTGATTAGATTAAGGCTAAAGCCTAATCATTTTTCTTTCTTGCATTGTCTCTCATGTGAGCTTTTGGGGGACACCTCACATCCAAACCATAACAGTAACCAATCACCAGGTTCCCACCAGTTCTGGGATCCAGCTGCTGGAGTTTAGGAGCCCAGGAAGATTGTCAGGATCCGCTGCCCCATTGGTATTGTTGTTACCAGGGTATGAATTGATCCTGAATGGTGTGACCTTTCACACCCTGGTCGCCTGGTAAAGGGGGCCTGTGAGCAAGATCCCTGCCAGCCTTGGTGCCTGGCATAACTAGTGAACACCCAGGTGCAGTGCCTAGAAAGAGCAGCACCGTGCTCATTTCTTCACAGGAATCCCAAGAACCTGTTCTTAGGGCAAATTACTTCCCTTCTTTGTTATTCATTTCAACCTCCCTAAAAATTTCTGCAACTCAATTGCTTTAAAAAAAGAAAAGAAAATGCAGGGAGCTCAAGTTTTAATGGTATGCTAGGTAAAAAGTACTTGAAAATCTCAGATAAGACCTGGGGTTTATTAAGTAATTAAGTGATCTGAATCATATGCTAGCTGGAGTAATGCTCACCTCTTGTCAGATTGAACTTGGCTTATGTAATTACTTTTAAAACCATTTTCTAAAACTGAGATTAGTCATCCCTTTTCCTCTTTAGTTCCTAGACTAAGGGAAGGGTGTTCCTTCTCCCAGGATCACTTTCCTCCAGGAAACAATTGAGGAATGGAAGAATGTAGATCCTACCTCACAGCTGGGCTGCATGTACAAGTAGCTTTTCATTCATTCTTGCATTCAGCACAATTTGATTGAACTTTTCTTAGCATCAAATCTGGGAATGCCAGAACTGTGGCCCTCCAGAGCAAGACATATGCAGTTCTTGCATATGCAGGGTTGGGGGCAGCTTCCATGCAGAGAGCCCACAAGGCCGCAGAAACAGGGAGATGGCTGCAGTGAGGTTGGAGCAGGGATGTGTTAGCTTTTCCCTTGCTTTGATGAAATACCTGAGATAAACAACTTAAAAGGAAGAAATGTTTGTTTTAGCTCATGGTTTCAGTGGTCCATGGTCAATGGCTCCATTGTTTCTGGGCCTGTGTTGAGGCAGAGCATCATGGTGGGGAACATGTGGTGGAACAGAGCTGCTCACCTCATGGTGGCCAGGAAGCAGAGATAGAGTGAGAGTAGGGGCTGGAGACAAAATATTACCTTTCAAGGACATGCCCCCAATGACGTATTTCCTGCAATTAGGCCCCACATCCTAGTGTTTTCAGCACCTCCCGATAGTCCATTATGCTATGAATCCATCAATGGATCAATGAATTCACGAGGCCAGAAGCCTCACTTCCCAAGGCCCCACCTCCGAACACCGCTGCACTGGGGACCAGGACTTCAACATGTGAGCTTTTGAGGGACATTTAAGATCCAAACCAGAACAAGGGGTTGGGATCTCATTCTGTAGAAAATATCTTTCAGAGAAGCTTGGCTACATTTTTAAGAGTTTCCATCCAGAATGCTGAAGATTTTCAGTTTGGGCACTGAGTACAGGGAGTTTGCATTCTCTGAGAAACATGTATGCTTCATCTTACTGCATCGGGCTTTGGACAAACCTGGACCAAGATCCTCCTACCTCCAGTGCCCCCAACACTCCCTTAGTGCTGGGCCCTTTCTGTAAGATGGGGCTGTATAGAAGGTGATGACCCAGGCCATGTACTGGGGGTTGGGAGTTCCCCGCTCACCTCAGAGCCCACATTTGTGGTCACACCTGGGTCACAAGGCATAGCCTGTGTACCTGCATGGGTCAGGCCCACCTGGCTACCCAGGTGTTCATCCCACCTAACACCCTTAGGCAAAGGAAGGGCCCTGCACCCCCTCATGACCTGGGGCTTCTGTAGGCACCTTGATGCCTATGAAGCATGCCTATATAGCAGGAATTGAACTTGGCTTTGTGCAGCACAAAGGATGTCTTTGCTTAATGTTTCTCATTCATTCATCTCACACATAACTACTGTGTGCCAGGTCTGCTAGATAGGCAGGAGGGTAAGGTCTGCTTTCTCATTCTTTGCTTCTGTGTCCCCTCCAGTGCTGAGGCTTGGGCTCAGTG
This sequence comes from Geosciurus inauris, assembly GCA_004024805.1. NCBI lineage: Eukaryota > Metazoa > Chordata > Mammalia > Rodentia > Sciuridae > Geosciurus > Geosciurus inauris. The sequence continues at coordinate 13,281 of PVHX01025574.1, read as the reverse complement.
CCCTTCAGGGGGTGCTCTACCAGGAGTATGGTTTCTCTCTGTGCAGGGCTCCAACCTCACTGACATAGTCTGGGCCTCCTTTTTTTTTAGTTATAGATGGACACAATACCTTTATTTTATTTATTTATTTTTATGTGGTGCCAAGGATCAAACCCAGTGTCTCACATGTGCCAGGCAAACACTCTACCACTGAGCTACAATCCCAGTCCCCTGGGCCTCCTTTTATAACCAAGAGCTCACCTAAGGAGCTTGGGTATCTCCCACCACTTTCCCCTGCCAGGGTAACTGTGGGGCATCAGCATTCAAATGGAGGAAAGAATCCAGCATGCTTTACAATCCTCTTTCTATAATCAACATCAAGTATCTTATTTCATGACTCCAAAGGGTGTTAGTTTTAATACTTGGTGTTCACCTGGTAATAGATAGACTGTCTGAGACAATGGATGACACTCTTTAAAATTCTGTGTCATTCTTTTGAATGCTGAGAATTCACTTTCTGATTAAAAATTCTTCTTTCACTTGCCACTGTTTCCAAAAGAACGACCCACGTGTGCTATTTTTATTAGCGTCACCAACCCTATTTCTAGATGCCCACCAATCTAGAGAAGAAGTCAAATTTATCACAAGAATGAGAGAGGATAAGGATGATCCTTTGCTTGTGTTCTCCATTGGACATTGGTCCTAGTCGATCTCATTATTAAAAATCAGTGTAGAATTGTGGGCTCTTAAATAATAATAGATGATAATAAGAAATTAAGGTTTCCAAAAACATTCAAATGAGATATTGCTATCATGTCTGGGATTTGCTCTAAAATATGCCAGGGAGTATGGAGGGGAGGAGCAGAGAGGGAATGGCAAAGCAAGATTGGCAAAATGTGGATTGTTGTTGGGGCTGGGTGAGGAGAACAGGGATGTGCATTGTGCTGTTTCTTCTATTTTGTATTTATTTGAGAATTTCCATGATGAAAAGTTATTTTAAAAATGAGGATCATCTCTTTCAAAGAGGTCAGAATGAAGAACTATCAGAAAGATTGCCCAATTAAAAAACCATAAAGATTAATCGTTTTATGTTTAGTTGCTAGGGGAAAAAAATGCTCCGTGCACCATGGAAAACTAGTTTCTTTCTTTATATTTGAGCTTTTTTAAATTTTATTTATCTCCAGTCAGCCAGCCTGACATATATCTATAAATATAGAAGGGTACTAAATTTATTTATGTGTGGGGAGGCATATGTGTGGACATGTATACATGTGTATTTGTGTATACACGTGTGTGATACTATGTGTGTGTGTGTGTGTGTGTGTGTCTGTGGGTCTGCAGGTATGAATATATCTGTGTTGTCTGTACATGTTTATAGGGGTGTATACATTTGTTTGCTTTTAAAGACCCACCACAGCATACAGGTCAAGCTCTGAAGCTACCTGCTCATCACATTCCTATTTTGCCTCTTGCCAGCAGTGGCCCTGGACAGGTCATTTCCATGTTCTGAGCCTCGAGCTCCTCTGCACAGGTTGTTGAAAGACTAAATGAATCGGTGCCTGCAGAGTGCTTAGCATCATGATTAACGTGACTCCTCCTTATTATGTTGTTATCCTTGTTTTGTGGAAGAGGAAACAGTTCAAGCTATATCCACAAGCCTGACTGGACTCCCCCTTGTATAAGGAAAGAGCCTCTACTTGGGGCCTGGCCTCTGGCCCCAGAGCCACACTTCATACAGCCCAGCATGATGCATTCTCTCAGGTCCATCCAAGGGGCACAGGTAGCACTTAGCTGATTTATTCTTTGTAAACATGCAGCCAATGGTTTTTGTATGTCTGGCTTTAGGATATTTTGGTTGGATTTTTTATTTCATATGTTGTCCTTCAAAGACAGAAGTCAAATGGAATATTGATAATTAACAGATGCCTTGTCCCAGGAAGCATCTCCTCTGGGAGGCTGCTTTCCCTATAAAAGATCCAGTAGATCTGAAGGACTTCTGAGAACTTGCTGTGACCAACTGGGTATACTCTTTTACCTTTTTACCCATTAGAACATTTTTTTAAAAAACTTTTTTAGTTGTAGATGCACAAAATACCTTTATTTTATTTATTTATTTTTATATGATGCTGAGGATCAAATCCAGTGCCTCACACACGCTAGGCGAGTACTGTACCACTGAGCCACAACTCCAGCCCTCCCCCGATTAGAGCATTTAAAACACACACACACACACACATACACACACACACACACACACACACACACATATACTCACGCTCACATATATACCCACTTGGAATCAAGGCCCACTGATTGTTAAGGGGTTTTCCTATGTACTGTGTTCCTGGGTGGGAGAATTCAGTGTTGTCGAGATGTCCATTCTTCACAATCGGCCGTATTAGCACAGTTTCCTTCAATATCCAATGAAGCATCACTGAATGATTGCTGATAAAGCTTATCTGGAAAAGTGAACGTAGAGACTAGCTAGAAAAATTCTGAAAAAAAATCAGCTGCAGATATTTAAACGTATCTTTTTAAAAAAAATTTTTTTTTTAGTTGTAGATGGACACAGTGTCTTTATTTTATTGCTTTGTATGGATTGAAACCAGGGCCTCACGCATGCGAGGCAAGCGCTCTACCACTGAGCTACAATCCCAGCCCTAAACATATCTTTAAACTGTAATTAAAATGGTGTGGAACTGGTGCTAGAATATACAGGTAAGTCAAGGGAACAGTAGGACAGTCCACAGACACTAAGTACAGTCATCCCTCTTTGTCTGTGAGAGATTGGTTCCAGGACCCCCATGGGCACCAAAATCCTTAGATGTTCAAGTCTCTTATATAAAATGGTGTGGTATTTGTGTGTAACCTGCACACATCTTCTGTATACTTTAAATCATCTCTGAATGAATTATGATACCTAATACAATGTAAATGCTATGGAAATGGGGGAAATAAAAACATAAAAATATCTGTACATGGTTGTCAAATATTTTTGATCCACAGTTGGTTGAATTCATGGATTTAGAACCCACAGATACAGAGAGCTGTGTAGCACTTCAGATTGGTGGGGAAAGAATGAAGTGTTGAGTAAAAGCTATTGACAACTGGCTAACCATTTGGAAAGGAAGTAATTACGATGATAGATAAATACACATAAAATTAGAAACTTCTGTTTGGCAAAAATGCAATATTAAAATTAGAAAAATATTTATAAACTATTTTAGACAAACTCAAATAATTCACAGATGGCTTTTTCACTTATATCCCATGGATTGGCAAACTTTTGGGGTAAATGGCCAGATAATAAACGTATTAGGCTTTCTGGTCTCTGTGAAAACTACTCAATACTGCCATTGTATTGCAAAAGAAAATACATAGCAGAATGGTGTGTGGTGTTCTAATATAACTTTACCCTCAAAACACGGTGGGTCTGTGGTCATAATTTCTGCCCCTTTCTCTAGCCTATTTACAAGTTGCAGTAGAATTTAACATTGTTTCTAGGTAAGTAAGAGGCCTGTTCACTTGGGTATTATTTGAAGCATCCCATCACATCCCCATGTTCCTACCCCTTGGGTCCATACTGTATAGCACACAGTTTACAAATAATCAATATACACTTTTCCCATTGTAAATTCCATGTAGCCATTTGATTCTCAGAGAATGCTTTCACTGATTTTTGCCATATTCTTGCATGCCTAGCCAACTTATAGTGGAAATTCGTAACAACTGTGCTTCTGACATAAATGCTGGTTAAAATTTTTGCCAGAGGAACAACAAAGATGTGTGGTAACTTCATTCGTTGATGCTATAAGTGACTTCTGCTGTGCTGGATAATAGTTTTCAAATATGGGAAGAATATTTCCCATTTTTTATGCCACTTACAGCTCACATTCATAATGGCTGCAGACACAACAGACCTTTAAGTTTAATCTACATCATTGACATTTTCTCCATCACTTTTTTAAGTCTAGAAATGCAACAAATAAATTGAGCCTTTATTTGTAGCATTTGTCCATTTCACTGTGGGAATATCCCCACCATGGCTGATTTTAAGTGTTAAAAGATACACAGAGGCATGTTAAAATTTTAAGGAGTTTATATGAGTGAACAGCGATTAATGGACCAAGCAGCACCAAACCCCAGTGTGATTCCTGTGATTAAGGGGAAACTTTTATAGGGTGAGAAAAGGAATTATTTGATTGGTTAAAAGTTTTAAGAAGTTGCCTTATTTGGACTATCCTGGTGGGAAGTTCAAGACAATAAAACTAGTGCCCACTGACCACCCATGATTGGCTAACGTTGCATTTTCTTTTAAATTAGCCACTTTAAGGAAAGAAGTCTGAACAAGTTTTGGTATGCCCCTGTAGGAACTTACGGGCTACAGCCCCCAGTCCATCAGGCTCCCATTTAATATTTGAATACAAATTACCAAAGTGACAGCATCAGAAACAGAATTTGAAGATGCACAGCTGCCACCACTGGATAGTATTTCCACTATGTACACAAAGTGGACAAAACCAACCCCTAAGCCTAAATAATGATGAAATATAATGAAACGATTAGAAAGTGATGACTTTGGGGTATTCTTCCCCACCCCCCTACCCCCAGTGCTGGGAATAGAACCCAGGGCCTCACACATGCTAGGCAAGTGCTCTACCACTGTGTTATACCCCCAGTCCTCTTGGTTCAACATGTAACTGAGGCTCAGACCTCACACAAGCTCTGCTCCCCGCCCCCAATTCATCTCTATATGAAAACAGAACCAGCCCCTCCAAATAGAGCCTTTTCCATACCCAAGACTCTACATCCCAGTCAGGGGCTCTTATTTCATTGGTTTATTTCTTTTCACGGCCCACCATGGTCTAGGGGCCATTGATTTAACTGCTTATTTAATAAATTAAACTATTTTTCTGACTAAATCTTGCTAATCTGTAAACAGTTATCCTCTGAATTCTCAATATTTCCCCAAATCATTTTTTCAAAGAGAGGAATTAAAACAATAGTACAGAAAATTCTAGGTGGGTATGGTGGTGCACACCTGCAATCCCGGAGACTCCAGAGGCTGAGGTGGAAGGATCACAAATTTGAGACCAGTTTCAGCAACTTTACAAGGCCCTAAGCAACTTAGTGAGACCCTGTCTCAAAATAAAACAGGTTGGGGATGTGGCTCAGTGGTTAAGTGCCCTGAGTTCAATCCCCAATACCAAACCAAAAAAGAATTATAAAAGGAAATGTCTTATCTGTAATAGAATGTAATAGAATTTTTCTATTTTTTTGTACCAGGGATTGAACCCAGGGACACTCCACCATGATCCACATCCCCAGTCCTTTAACCCTTTTATTTTTTATTTTGAGACAAGGTCTTACTAAGTTAGTGAGAGTCTCACTAAATTCCTGAGGCTTAGCTCAAATTTGCAGTCCTCCTGCCTCAGCCTCCCAAGTCACTGGAATAACATGTGTGTACTACTGTGTCTAGCAGGTTAGATAGTCACAAACAGAGCTTTATACTTTATTTTAGCCTTAATATATAAAGAGTATTTACAAATCACTAATAAATACTTAAAGCATCTGTTGTGAACAAGCTGTGCTATTAAGATAGACCTGACATGTTTATGTCTTTCCACAATGTCAGGATTTATCAAAAAACAAAATCACAAGCTATATCCCTTTAATCAGCTTTAATCCACTGAAAATATTCAGAGATGATTGGAGGCATTTATAAGTTTTTTTACATTCCAACCTTAATTACTAATATCTATAACACTCAAGTCACACATCTTATTTCATAGTTATATATATATAGATTACAGAAAGGCTAAGGAAGAGTTAAGGTGGCCACAGGGTATCAAGGGTCATGCCAAGAACAAAGGCAACGAGCAGATACAAATGCAGGGTCACTGCAGGTGGTCAGATAAGAGTTTTGATCCATCAGTTCACAGGGCAGAGTAGAGGGAGGGTCCTGAGGACAGGTGGTTTCACAGTGCCAGCTGCAAGTGTCAACTCAGAGTGTTCTATTTGCCACCACACACAGGAGAAAGCACATTGAACTGAAGCCCAGGACAGAGTTGAAAGCTGCTGTGGCAATTGTCCTGGGCAAGGGTTCTGACAAGTGACCAGGTGACAGGGTCAGTGTGCTGCTGTACCTCTGTCTTAGGTGTCCTTCCTTTTATGTGTTTCAGAAGGGAGGGTTGTATCATTTAGTGGTCTGATATGTTTGATAAGCTCAAAGACTGGTGTGGTTCCCCGATAATGTGTTTGATATGTCCATGCATCTATGTGCTTCTGATTTAATTCAATAAGCTCACAGGGGGTTGTTTTTTGTTAGTACTGTTACTTTATCAGTTTGTCATTTATGATTGTACTGTGCTTCTGGGTGTTGTTCTTTTCAGTAAGTTCTGTATGTCCAACATCTAGTGGTCATCTATTGTCTAGACAAAATTACCACGTCACTCTGCCTTCGCTCTTGAATTCAGAATGCATTAGCTCATGTCAAACTGCTATTCTCTCCAACATGGGGTAACTCAGAGCAAGGCACAGCCTGCTCCCTACAACACCTCACTAGAAGAACAGGCAAAGAGCCATTCATACAAAATACGAATAACCAATCAATGAAAGATATTCAACCTTTGTAATAATAAGAAGAAAATATAAATTGAAACACAAGAAGGTAGGTATCATGATAGCAGGCCAACAAACAAGTTCTAGGATTGCAAAGTAAATACCAGAATGTGAATGGCATTCTGCCCTGGGGGCCACAGTGTGGGCCCCAATACCAGCTCTACCACTTTCACACTGGGAAATGTACTCAGTCAGGAGCACATTATGAGCCCCTGATAGGAGGAACATTTCTAGTGCCACCTGAACTAGGTTGTCAGTTCAGTTCAGCTCAGTTCCTTTTTCTCACCTCTTCCCACCCTTCCACAAGTACAGGTTTTACTATAGATTTTAGGAACAGGTTCATAGACCCTGTGCGGAGATTCCAGCCCAGGGGCCCCTGATAGAGACCTGTCCGTGTGCCTATGAGGAAGATTAAATTGGCTGTGACTTCTGGAAAAACCAGGAGTTTGAAAACAATAGAATCCAGGTTTGTGAAGGCAAGCTGGCATGCCCTGTTAACTGGCCAATGGAAGACTCTTTCAAAATTTATCAGGTACATTTCCATGCTTCCTTTCTTCTCTTTAAGCAACAGTTTTGTTTTTTTTTTTTTTGCAAGCAAAGCAAACAAAAATTTGCTTATCAACAGCTTTGTTTCCAAACTGTTGTGAGGAGATAATAAACCAGGATTTTGCACTGGCTTCCCAGTGGCTTTTGTGTTGCACTTGGGCACATTCCCCAGGGTCAGAGCTATTAAAGCAGTTCCCACACATCTTGGCTTTCTTTGGAGCTCAGCCCGGTACACCTGACTCCTGTTTGCTTCCTTGGAACCCTGTCTTTGGTTCTCTCCTTGCCACGATCTTGAAAGTCGAAGCTGGGAAAGATCAAAGAGGTCCACTCAGAATGGTAGTGGTTTTGTCAAAATTTGCAAAGCAAGTTGTAGAGAGAGAGGCTGAGATAAATTAGGAAGACTAAACCTAAACCAGATTGACCTGACCAAAAGGAGAAGCGGGCAGTGGGAAGGTGAGCAGGTCACTGTGTACACTGAAGTAACTGCTGGGAATTTGGGTTTTGGAACGGTGCTGTGGATGAGCCCAGAGCAGAGAGTCTGGCAGGTGTAGCCTGAGTTCCACCTGATGTGGTCATGAAACTTCTTAGTCCCCGTTTCTGCACATGTATGTTGGGAATGATGAGTCTGTATGAAATTCAGATATAGGAAAGCTTTATATAACAAATCCTCTAGGAAGAATTTTAAAGGTTTCAGGATTATAGTCTTTGTCCATAGTGCACATAGTGTCAACACTGATAGATATTTCTAGATACTAAATTTCTTGAAAATCTACATGTACCAATAATTTACCAAATTCTGCAACCTTGCCTCCTGCTGTTATATAGTATCTCACAAAGTTGCTGCGCTCGCCTGAATAGAAGACTACAGGAAACCTAGGAAATAGGTGCTTTTCACACATTGTTCATATGATAGTTTATGATTTATACCTTGAAGCATGTGTATGGATTATGTTTTACTCCCTAAATGTCACACTGGACTCCTGATGTGCCTCTATGGATTAGCCCAGCCCTACCCACTCCCCTACCTGGGTTCACCTCTGGCCCAGTGGAGCGGTCTGGCCCTCACTTCCTCTCCTGGGCTCTTCCATAGATACAGGCAGGGCTGTGACATGGCTGCCCTTGTTCCTCCCCAGGTAGGAGCTTCAGTGGCTCCAGGGGTCAGCCCAGGAGGACTAAGGCTCCAGCCTTTCTCTTCACTTCCAGGTGAGGCTTGGCCCCTGGCCTCACCAGCATCTAGCTGCCCAAAAGATAGGTAGGAGAGAAAGCTCATCACAGCAGACAGTGTAAGGCATACTGTCCCATGAGGCCAGTTTCCCTGCCCTGTTTGCTCGGTTTGTTCGGTTTGAAACACACCACCTCACATTTTTCCCCTTCTCCTCCTCAGTCTCATCACCTTGGGACAGCACCTCCCAATAAAGCCTCAACTCCACTTCAGACCTTTGTCTTCTAGGGAACCTGGGCTAAAACACATGTTTAGGTGGCAAATTGGACAAGAGCTTTGATCATCTCTGAAATATTGCACAAGAATAGATACCAAAAACATCATGGGTAGAACTGGCCCAATGTGACTCCACCATGGCCTTTGGAAGCCCAGGACGGGTCTCTCATCTCTCTCCCCTGATGGCACAGCACTGAGTACATGGTTAATAAGTAGCTGTCGAATGATTGAGTGAGCAAACCTGCATGCAAGCATGAGCCTTATTGAAATCAAGAGCTCATGTAACTTTAATTCACTCTACTACGTTTGGCTGTGCATCCTCAGTAAAATGTTTAATGATCAGTCGAAGGGGGAAGAAATTAGCCTCTCCTATGTGACCGTTTTTCCTCATCATGAACCGTTCCATAGTTTCTCTATTGCCATTGGTGGTGGTTCTTTCATATGCGTCTTTTTGCCCACGAGCTTAACTGTTCTCATTTTATTGCAAGCTTTTTTGACCTCTGCTTTATTGACATCTGTTTTGAGCTAAACTTCATTTCCAAGATAAGAGCTGGAATTTGGCAATCCGGGTTCGATGACTCAATCTATCTTGTGCTCAATGCTAAAAGGGAAGACAAATTTAAAGCACAAACCTTCTGTGCCTGCCTTAAAGTTTTTCATTAAATTCTTATTTCTGGAAAGTGCGATTATAGGATGTCACTCCTGCTTCCTTGGATACAGAGCTGAGGAACTTGGTCCCATTTTCAAACAGTCACCATGCGTATGGTTGTCAGAGAGTTCCATTTTTAGCTCCATTTGCATTAATATTGCAGTTGATCATTTTCCTTCTCTTTTACTCTGATTTTTTGGGTTTTTTTGGTTTTGATTTTGGTTTTTTGTATTAGGGATCTAACCCAGGGGCATTTAGCCACTGAACCACACCTCCAGCCCTTTTTTTTTTTTAATATTTTTTTAGTTGTAGATGGACATAATGTCTTTATCTTATTGCTTTGTATGTGGTGCTGAGGATCGAACCCAGGGCCTCACGCGTGAGAGGCAAGCGTTCTACCGCTGAGCTACAATCCCAGCCCCTCCAGCCCTTTTTTATTTTGAGGTAGGGTCTCACTAAATTGCTGAGGCTAGCCTCCAACTTGTGATCCTCCTACCTCAGCCTTCCAGTTCACTGGGTTACCACATTCGCCACCATGCCTGGCCCCTTCTGCTCTTTCACAGGATCATTGCAGAATCTTTTCCCTTTAGACTCTCCTGGTTCAAGAGTAAAAGAGATCTACTCTCCCATGTTTAGGTGAAGTTAGAAACTCAACTGCTTCTGTGCATATGTGAGGATCATAGTATTGCTGAGTCAGTTGTTTCTAAAGATAGCAAATGTAACAAAAATGAGATTGATCTTTCCTCATATTTATTTTTTACAAATAAAATGCTAAATGTTGATGAAAATTAAAAATAGACACAGGTAAGAGGAAAAGTTCTCCTGCAATGCCTTTCTCAGTGTCATCTGTCAGAATGTGAGGACAAAAGTGCACTTCAGGATTTCTGCTACCTGTCCTAGTCACCATTCCAACAACCTGATCCACCCCAGAAAATGTGAGTGCATTTAATTTTTGAGCATAAGTAATACAGCTTATTTTGAGAATACATGTCAGGTTCAAAAATATCTCTGTGTTTCCATTCTGGCTTTTTTTTCCTCCCTCTAACTTTTTTTTTTAGTTGTAGATGGACACAATACCTATATTTTATTTATTTATGTGGTGCTGAGGATCGAACCCAGTGTCCCATGCATGCCAGGCAAGCACTCCACCACTGAACCACAACCCCAGCCCTCCCTTTAACATTTTATAGAGCTCTAGCCATGTTGCATGTATAACTTAGTATTTCTTTGGGTTACTTGCATATCAAACAATTTTGATTTCATTATAGATTGTTTTTCAAAAGTAATCTTAAATTTCCCCTCCATAATATTGACAATTTCTTTTTTTTTTAATTCCAAGTTTGCTTATGGTTTGTTTTTTTTTTTTAATTTTTTTTTTTTAGTTATTGATGGATCTTTATTTTATTCATTTATTATTTATACGTGGTGCTGAGGATCAAACCCAGTGCCTCACGCATGCTAGGCAAGCGCTCTACCACTGAGCCACAGCCCCAGCCCATTATGGTTTGTTTTTCTTACTAATTTGTGTGATTTTTTTTCTTTTAGCATAAGGTAATCTAAACATTTTTTCTAAATTTCAACAAACTACCCCAAAACAAAGAATTAAAGTGTTAGGGCTGAGATTGTGGCTCAGTGGCAGAGCACTTGCCTTGCACGTGCAAGGCACTGGGTTCGATCCTCAGCACCACATAAAAATAAATAAACAAAATAAAGACACTGTGTCCATGTATAACGAAAAAATATTTTTAAAAAAAAAAGAATTAAAATGTTAAAAGATACTGTGAATTTTTATTTTCAACAATTCAAAAGACCAAGAATCTTGAAACTTCCCTGCCACAGAAAAGAATTTTGAATAATAGTGGAAATGTTGATAACCAGAGAGCCAAAGATGTACATAAAATAATGAAGCCAGCTCTCCCTTTGGGGCATTTGCCAAGTCTGTGGGGCCCACTGGAGGTGGAGGGTCTTTTAGCAGACCTTTAATGACACTGGGACTTCAAAGACACCCAGGGAAGAGAAAGAAGCAGAAAAGGCAGAACCTAAACACAGAAAATGATTATTAGAAGTCCAACAATAAGCCAGGCATGGTAGCTCACGCTTGTAATCCCAGCACTTAGGGAGGCTGAGACAGGAGAATCGCGAGTTCAAAGCCAGCCTCAGCAATGGTGAGGCGCTAAGCAACTCAGTGAGACCCTGTCTCTACATAAAACACAAAACAGGGCTGGGGATGTGGCTCAGTGGTCGAGTGCCCCTGAGTTCAATCCCCCGTACCAAAAAAAAAAAAAAAACGAAGTCCAACAATAGAGGTGGTGAGTGTATGGGGATATCAGTGGTGGAGTGTTTGCCTAGCATGCCAAAGGCCCTGGGTCAGTCCTCAGCACTGAAAAGTCCAACCAACAACAACAGTAGTTTCAGCAAAGGTAAGTAGAGTGATCACCTGCTTAAAACACAAAGATTGTTATATATTTTTTAATGCATTTGCTGTTGTGCCAGATGTATTCCATTTACTCAGCAGATGCATTCTCCACTCTGGGGAGGCTGGCCTATCCACACTGCCTTGCCCCATATCTGTGTTTGAGTTAAGCAAAGAGGGCACTGCAGCAGGAGAGTGGAGGGAGGATGGAGCTGCAATTTATGAGCGATTCCCCCAGTCCTCCAGCAGCCAGCATCCCTCAAGGTCCTAGCCTACCCTGCTTGTTTGTGCAACATTAGCCCCACGGACCACATCATCCCTTGTAGCTTCCTTTGGCTCTGCTCACACCTTGTAAATAATCTATTGAAACCTCCTTGGATTATTCAACTTTAATTATGCTGTCTGCTTCCTGCTGGAACTGACTCTTATAACTATATGTAAGACAACTGTCTAAAACATAGGAAAACAGAAAAATGAAAAAGTGAACAGGAAAAGATATATGAGGCATATAATAACTGAAAGAAAGCTGGATAGTTACATTAGCATCAGACAAATAGAAATGATATGGTTAAAAAGAGCTATGTGTGTAGCTCTATGTATCAGTATGTAAAGGATCACTACACATAATGATAAAAGGTTTGCTTCAGTTCTGTAAGTTCTACTTCTAATCTTATATGTAATTCGTAACAGAACCTTAAAACACATAAAGCAAAAACTTGTTAAAACTATAAAGAAAGAATAAACACACACAACAGAGGATATATAGTGTACCTCAAATGTATTTGGTAGATAATACAGCAAAGATCCATAAAAATAGAAAATTTGAACATCACATTCCATTTATGCTTGAACAGTTAGTGTGGCTGGGTGCAGTGGTACACAGCTATAATCCCAGTGGCTCAGGAGGCTAAGGCAGAAGGATCACGAGTTCAAAGCCAGCCTCAGCAAATTAGCAAGGCCCTAAGCAACCCTGTCTCTAAATAAATACAAAAAAAAGGGCCAGGGATGTCTCAGTGGTTAAGTGCCCCTGGGTTCAATCCCCGGTACCCCGCCCCCAAAAAAAGAAAAGAAAAGAAAATTGAGTATGTGTGTGTGTCTGGGCACAGTGGCACATGACTGTAATCCCAGCTACTCGGGAGGCTGAGGCAGGAGAATCCCAAATTCAAGGCCAGCCTGAACAACTTAGCAGGACCCTGTCTCAAAACAAAGTAAAATTTAAAAAGGGCTGGGATGTAGATCAAAGGCAGAATGTTCATGGGTTCAACCCCCAGTACTAAAAAAAAAAGCCAAAGTTTTCTTAGGTATAATTTCTATTATATCCATTGACTCTAAATTGTCCACTGTGATGTTCAAATATTCTAAAAGCATGGTGAAACAGTTATCTTTCTGGTTTTGATTTCTAATTTAAGTGTAATGCTAAACATACAACTTAAGATGATAGAGAAAGACCAACAACATAAATTCAAATAACACAGAAATATCTTTAAAATAGCAAAAATTAGTGAAATAGAAAACAAACATAAGTAGACAAAATCAACAAAGCCACAAAATTGTTCTTTGAAGAAATTAATAAAATTGATAAAACTCTAAGAAGACCAATTAAGGAAAAACTAAATTTCAAGAATGAAATGAGGA